>JANSVA010000218.1:2940284-2958853 GCA_025504915.1 Erythroxylum reticulatum | reverse complement strand
AGCGGATCCGTTGACGAAAGGCTTACCGCCCAAAACATTTATTGGTCATGTTGAACGTATGGGCCTTATAGATAAGTGCTTGTTAGTATAGTATTCAGACATGTATGTATACATCTCATTGTCTTGCTCGAATTGTTATGACACTTGTTGAATTCAATTACAATCTTATGTTTTTGTTCACTTACTGGTTATCCACATTATGTTGTATACAATAATTATTATTTGTGAGATTACAATTACCGAATTACCTACTTAAAGTTTGTTGAGTTGAGTTGAGTTGATTCTGTGATACATGGAAGGAATGAGGTTATATAACCTATGACCGCCATGATCCCATCGGCTTAATTCAATTATGGATGACTTGATCGATTCCCTGTATTGTATGCACTAAAAGTTATTGGATCCTCAAGTCGTAACATGGGCCAAGTAGGAGATTGTTAGACTATTTAATTTTCCTATGTAATTTATCGAATTGAGTCCTATGAAACGCACCCAAGATAATGGTTATTGGGTATTACTCGAATGGGTCTCAAATGGGTCACGGACCCTTTTCCTCTCTCTTCCACTTACCAAAGGACATGTCCTTTGGTGATGATGTATAAGTTGAAACAACTTATAGAATTGTATTATTCTTAACCATTGAGAAAAACAGAAAAGAAAGAAGACGAGAGGAAATAAAGTGTTTAACAATTTCTCTAACAAAACGAACACGAAATCATGGATACAGGTATGTCGAAATCTCTCGATCCGATAATAGATTTACAGCAGTGTTACTTGTACATTTTAAAAGAGGTAACTTATAAATTTGCTTGCCATCCACTTTAACGTGAAGAATTATAACCTACAATGCTTGTATAATTTGTGTTATTTATAACCTACAAAGAACTTTCACACACACTTTTTCTTTAATAAAGACGTGACTTTGAACTTGAGGCCTCCTAATCTGAATCCGTTAAAAATGAGTGGGCATAGAACAAGTTTGTTCAACTTAGGCCTGACTCAAGTCCACAAGTCAAGCTTCAATTGCTTATTTTGATGGGCAAACTGAGTTTCTAATAATCTAATACCAGCCGTAGATTCTATTGACATGTCAATCGAGTTATTTCAAAGAATCCGTACTCTGTAATTATAAAAGAAACACAATACTAATGAGCAAATTGAGTTAAAACAACCTCAGGAGATGGATGGTGTAGAGCTTTTATCATTTAGTTGCTGTTTTGGTTTGCTCAGACATTAGCTTTCAGGACTATCTTAGCCTGATTTGCTGATCTTCTACCGAGTGTTGTTGTACTTTGTCTCGTAAAACAATGCTATTTTTGTTTGAGAATTCATATTAGTCTTTCAACCATTCAATTCAAAAATTATTTATTTAAATTAAAAATAATAGATAATAATTGATTTAATACGATTCAACTTATTATCATTCTTAAACGTGATTGATAAGATAGCAAATTTGAAAGACATAACACAATTGCTCAAGAAGAGCTAAGTGACTCATGAAATTTCTTCATATTATATTTTATAGAAGAATATGAACGTGCGAAATTTTATTTTTATGAGAAATAGTAATTTATATATAAGAAAATTTATATATCAGCTAAAATTTTGATTTTTTTATGTATAAGTCACTTTTATTTCCTTGATCATAAGATTTATTACTTATTTTAATAAAATGTAAATAAGATAAATCTTTAAAATTGTATAATTTCTTCAAAAACTCTGTTATTTTTAATTATTTTAATAAAATATAAATTATACAAATGTTCAAAATTATGTATTTTCAAAAAAATTTAACAAATTGTCTTATTAATTAATTTTTGTCTTAATTTCTATCAGAAATAGACAATTGGTCTAAACTTTTAAATCGATTTTAAACTTTCAATTAAGTTTGAGTTTAAATTTTCTGATGATTTAAAATTCGATTATATATTTAAAAATTATTGTTTTTTGCTTTTTTCCCTTTTCTTTCCTCCTTTATCCCTTCTCTTTCTGTGACGACTTATATTGACCATTTCCGTAATTTATTTCTTCTTCTTCAACGCTTGAAGTTCGTTTCTACAGATTGATGCCCATTCCATAAACGAGTAATGCCCATTTCTTGTATAGTTTCTTGTTTGTCATGTGCGTATTTGGTTGGATGATATTAACAAGATCGTGGAAGGATTGAATGAAAGTTCGCCAATGATGGAGGGTTATCGGGTTACAATAATGTCCAACTTTTATGGGTTGGATCAAAATTAGTTGACCGAAGTTGGAAGTGAACAATTCGAGCTATAATTAAATTTTAGGTGAGAATTGACCTACTTTAATATAATTCTTAATTTTAATATTAAATAAAAGGATTAAAAGTTTATAATTTAAAAAAATATTAATTGGTTGTTTATTTTTTTGAGATTATTCTCTTCCAAATTATTAAAGTAATATGTTTTGAATTAGTTTATTTTAGATAGTTTATTTATTAAATAATTTGTAAATTATTTTAAGAATTCAAGAATTTACTCAATATATATTAAGATTGAGAATAAATTAATTTGAACTTAAGTTCGTACTAATTTATTGAATCTAAAAATTATTAAATTTAATTTTAAATTTAAACAGAAATTTAATTGAATTTGAATATCTAAATTTAAGATTTGATTCATTATTTTAGAGCTTTTAAAACTAATTTATCAACTCATAAAAAAACATTATAATAAAAATATAGTTGATATGTGAAATTTAACGAGGTTCATAAATACACAAATCTTAAAAAATATATATATATATATTAAATAAATAAATAACTAATATATAAATATAATCATCACTGATACACACTTAAAAACAAAATTCAATTATCATTCCCGATGTCAAGAAAAGATCAAAGGAAGATATTATCTTCGAAATTGTACTCTAACCCATCTAGAATTCCATCTGTTAACTTCGTGTAAGTTAGGGCAACATAAGACTTTGTGTGACACTTATCACACTTCAACTGGACCCTGTGACCGATTCCAACATCTAAGTACGACTATACAAAATCATTTTCCTTTGTCATCTTTCATCTTACTTAAATCAATAGCAATCCAACAGATCATAGATTCATAGGTGGAACTTGGGAGCCATCAGTTGGATATTCAAAGATGCTATACATCCTAGTATAACTAACCCAAGTTTTTAATGGCTTTCTCTAACCAAAATCACCCTCACCCACCACCCTCTTGCATCTGGGCAAAGGTAGGTCTCCCACTTTGAATAAGAGTACCAAATCCCAGTTTAGCAATAAACTAGAAACCCCATTAAAGAGTTTACTACATGAAATCGTCAAGTGTTTTTGAGATGAAGGGCCCATTTTGTCCCAAAAGTCACTCCTCCTTCACTAAACCTGAACTTGGTTTCGTTTAGTTTTTCTCGACTCTTAATAGTTTATAGGGTTCAGGGAATTCAGTTAAACCCACTTCTCTAACCAAAAAGACACGGGTGAGGTTGGTAGGGTTAGGGTCTTGTGGATTTTACGTTATCTAGATGACAAGTTCCAAAAGCCCCATTAACGGGATTAGTTCACCTACTTAAGACATGACATCCTCCACTTAGCATTAGAATCTTGTAATGTTTCGGACAGTGACCTATCCAAATTATTATTATCACAATTATCTTGTCGTTTTCACCAAAATTGTTCAATCACTATCTATAGAAAAACTCTTTGACGCAATGTATCAAAAATCTTATTAGTCTAGTTTTATTTTAAGAATCATTTTAGTATCATTCTTTTAGATAGGGAAAAAAAGAATTTATGAATAGTCAATAATCTAAAAACTCCTAATACAACTATAAATAGACTACTAATGTGTCACTACAATTTGATCATATAACTCTACTTGGATAACTTTCTAATTGAAATATAATTTTTAGAATCAAATATAATAATCAATTTCAATTAATCATTTAACATTATACTAATATATATTTAAAATATATAATCTCTACCTTTTGAGTGTCCACTATATGTAATAGTTTACAAATTACCTTTTATAAAAAGAATTATTTGATGAAAAAACGATTCAAAATTAAATAAGGACTTCAATTCAATTGATATTATATATTTTAATACATTTTTATTGGGCTAGCGTTAGTATTAGTAATTGGAGTGTGTGAGATGGACAAAACCCTAGTTTTGGTTTGTGCTAAAAGTACAAAAACCCAACGCTCTTTTAACAAGTCATCTGAATAGCAAACTGTTTCTCTCTCGTCTCGTCTCCAACACTTTCATGTGTGGCTACTTACCTCACTTCAAGGATAGTGTACTTGCTTGGGGCTTTCATGTCTGGTCAGACCTCAACACTCTTTTAACGAGTCATCAAAGCTAAGGCTCCAACTTGGAAGCCAATAACAACTAGAAACTCCATTATTCCTGCTTGCAATGTTACCAAGAAATCATTTTAGAGGTCCTTTACTTGAACCGAACTAATTCCCTACTCGGTATTTCGTATGCAAAAATGGATGAAATTGGTATTTAGAAAGAGGGTTAAATATATTGGAATTCTCAATAATTTGATTTTTTTTAATTCATTCAAATTCTATCTATTGCAAAATTCTTTTAGTCATATTTTCTTTTTTATATAATATATTGTCATTTTTAAACTATAAATTAACGAAAAATAAAGAAAATATGATTAAAAAGATTGTGAATAAATAATATGTAGATAATAAATTCTAAGACATAAATATAAAAATATAAAAATTTGAATGTAATTATTCTTTTTAAAGGTCTTGCTTCCATAGTTATAGAATGTTAAATTGAATATAATATTAAATAAGATTTTACAATGTTACTATAATATTACCACATGATTTATAATAGCGATTTATAATTATTTTTTATTATTTAAAGTTAGTCGAGATTAAATTATTATAATACTCATAATGATATTATAATGTATTATTCAAATATATCGTAAAATTATAATATCTCAAATTTAAACTGGTCTAATAATAATTTCAATTCAATATAAAATTTACATATTAATTATAATTTAATTAAAAATTAATTAAAAAATCTTTTTTTACAAGATTATAATATTCAATATCTCTCCAAGTCTAAGTAGATCTATTTAATCATAGTTGTCATATTAAACTTTAAAGCCCGGCCGAGTGCGTACGTTTACTCCAATCCGCTAAATAAGAAGAAAAAAATTAAGAATTTATCACAAAACAAATTGACCAAAATACCCTCAAAACTTGAGACAATTACAGCCGTTAGTGGGTTCGTTAACTCCCGCTCTCCGACCTTTTGACTTTTGAACCGTCGGTTACGGCAACAATAACGAGGCAAGTACTTAAAAACAACACTCAAATACACAGATTTTCCTAAATTTTCAGTTTTTTATATTTTATTTTTGGCAAAAATTCTCCGGGAAGAATTTTTATTCCAAGTGTAGATGAGTTTCTAATTTTTTATTTTATTAAATTAATCTCAATTTTTCAAAAATTTCTGAACAATTTTTTATCTTATTGATATAATAATTTGTGGAGCATTGGGTAATATTAATTCTTTGTGACCAAAAAGTCATAAGTCACAGAAATAGCTTCTTCTAAAATATAAAGAAAATACTGTATACAATTGATGTCACTCTTCTATCCTTTCTCCTTCTTCTTTCCTTTTTTATAGACCAGCTTCCTAGTGTGGTCCTTCTGGTATTTTCTTGGGGGTTTCAAGGGTTGAGGAGGCTAAAGCCTCACCGAAGAGTCACCTTCGGTCAATCTCGAAGAATATGGAGAAGGGGCAAGAATCGCCATCTTCAGAGGAATTCCCTCCCCTTTCCAGTGAGCAACTCAAGTGCAATTTCGAGGTTTCATCAGTTGGGTTAAAGGTTCCAGAAGGTCAAAATAATGCTCATTCGTCGATGATGGGGGCTTGGAATAGTAAGCTCGAGGTTCTTCATAATAAAGGGGATCTAAAATATTACCCAGACGTCATTTAAGATGGCGTCTTCTCTTTTACGATTGAGGTGTTACAAGCGGGAGCTAGGACTTGGTCAAATGCTCTAGTTGGTTTCTTCTAGGATATGAGATTAGCTTTCCCTGTTATTAATGCTTGGGCTAAGGCTTGTTGGGGTAAAAAAGGCCTTGAAAGGTTATGCACAGGGACTATGGTTCGGTGATGTTCAAATTCTCGGTGAACTCTAATCTATCTAAGATTATAGAATAGGGGTCATGGTAGATTGGGGATCAACCCCTGTTTTTGCAGCATCAATCGGCCAGATTGGTTATGAGAAAATCTGTATAAATGGCTCTATTACCTGAAACTCTACCTATTATAAGACTTAAGAGAAACTAAGGATCTAGTAAGGGATGAGATTACTATTTCATATATGTGGACACCTTCGTTATCTAAAAAGAAATGGGTAACTACAGGTGGAGTTTTTCAATTAGGGATGCAGAAGGAATTGTTGTCATAAAAGTCCCCTTCGTTGGGACAGGATGGTCCGTCTAATATTGAACAATGCAATGAAGCAGTTGGAGGTGGTAAAACTAATGGTAAGGTGGACCAGGTGGCCCCGAGTGATAAGTTAAATTCTAGGAGAGAGATCAGGGTACAAGAGGTCAGTGGATTCTACTAATTCTGAATCCCTAAGAGCAAAGGGTTGATCGAATGGTTTAAAATCATCTCATACTTAGGGAGATTCCGATTCTATAGAGTATGTTACAACAAAAGCTTCGGAGCCAATTACTATCTTAGGTAAGGAACTAGAGACATATTTTAAAGATGTGGCTCATTCTCCCCCTGTTGTAGTAATTGCTGGTAAAGGTAAGGGTTGGAAAAAGGGCAAGTAGAAGAAGCGGTTATATCCCCTTAATGTCTTTTCTAACGGGTTTCCCATAGATGTCAATATTAGTATGGAATACAAGGCGGTTAAATGACCTTATTAAGAAGTTGATGGTATAGGAAGTGGTAGCAAAGCAAAAACTGATTTTTTGGGGGGCTTTTAGAGACTAAAATAAAGAATGGTTCGATTCAGAAAGGTTTGGCTTTTTTAGGTGCTAAATGGAAGTGTTTTTTCTAACCATGATTATCATTATAATGGCAGAATTTTGTGTTGGTTTAATAAAGACCTGGATGAGGTTCATATTGTCTAAATAAGTGAACAATGCATTCATTTACATTGTTGGCTAATAGGAAGGTTTCATTTTGAAGTTATAATTATCTATGCTTTTAATTTTGATTTTCAAAAAGCTAAGTTGTGGGAGGACTTGAGGGCAATTCATTCGGGTATGCAACTTCCATGGTTAGTTTTGGGAGACTTCAATTGTTGTTTAAATTCAGATGAAATTGAGGGAGGTGTAGGTTTTTAACCTGGAACAGGAAGGGAGCTTTCTCGGCTGCTTCAACGAGTTGATTTAGTGGACCTTAGAGGATCAGGTAGATGGTTCACGTGGGATAATAAACAACATGGGAATTTGTTCTTAAGGAAAAAATTAGACCATGCATTGGTGAATCACATCTGGCTCAAATCCTTCCCTAGAGCATCGATTTTCTTTGGGGATCCATTATGTTCGGATCATGCTTATATTTTGATCTGTTAGCTGAGTGATGGTACAAATGTAGATGCTTCTTTTCGATTCTTCAATGGTTTAACACAAGTTGAAAGATTCATTACAGTTATCCATAGGGTTTGGGATTGTGAGGTGTTTGGGTTCAAAGTTTTCCAATAAATGCAGAAACTGAAGTTTGCTAAAATAGTTATCAAGCAATTTAGTAAAGCAAGGGCTAAGGATTTGAAAGAGTTGAGTAAATCTTTGACAGATATTTAGCATCAGTGTTATTTGTATCCTCATAATATCAGTTTATGAATTCAAGAAGCAGATTGATGAAGAATTACCAACAAGCTTTGAGATTGCAGAATTCTATTATGAGACAGAAAGCTCGACAAACTTGGCTTAAAGAAGGGGATGTCAATTCTAAATTCTTTCAGGCTTCTTTATTGGCACGGAGGCATATGAATACCATCACAGAATTGAAGGATGAGATGGGTAATCTAATTTCTGATCAGCAGGAGCTTTCTGACCATATTCATAGTTACTTTGCCAACTTAATGCAGGGCACAATAATCCAGCAAAGTGGGCTTAGGGTAGGAAATGTGCTGGAGTATTGTCCGGATTAATCGATGCAAGAGATGCTCACTGCACCATATACATCACTTCAGGTGAAAAAGGTGGTGTTTCGGTTACATAGTTCTAAGGAGTCGGGTCCTAATGGGTTTTTAGCTGGTTTTTTCTAACAAACTTGGGATATTACGGGGCGTCTCTTAACGAAGGCTATATTGGAGCTCTTTTCTTCTGGTTCTTTGTTAAAAGAGATTAACTATACGTTTATTTGTCTAGCTCCTAAGACGGAGACGCCATCAATGATTACAGAATACCACCCAATTTCTTGTTGCTCAATGGTCAATAAAATTATTGCTACTTTACTGGCAAAGAGATTGAAAGTGGTGTTGGCAGAGGTAGTCAATAAAGCTTAAGGTGCTTTTTTGTCGTCAAGAAGCATTGGTGATAATATACTGATTTTGCAAGAGTTGTTGGGGGAGTATCATACTGGGAAGCCTATTAAAAGTTGTGCTTTGAAACTAGATTTATTCAAAGCCTATGATACCGTTAGCTGGGAATACTTGAAGTTATGTTTGGAAGCAATGGAAAGGCTTCAGTATTAGATTCTACAATGTATCCAAAATACGTCGATGGGTGTGTTAATGAATAGGATTCCATCGAGGCCTTTCTTCAATACGAGAGGGATTAGGCAAGGGGATCCTCTCTCTTTTTACCTATTCACTCTAGCTATGGAGGGATTTTCAATACTTGTTTCTACACTTATAGCTAGTAATAGTTTGTTCCAGTATCATTATAAATGTCAGGAGTTGAAGGTGTCCCACTTGCTTTATGCTGACGATGTTATCTTGTTTTGCAAGACTAAACCTCAAGTTATTACGATGATGATGAACATGGTGTTCACTTTTTCTGGTTAGTCGGGGATGAAGATAAATGAGCAGAAGAGTGAGGCGTACATATCTTCTAATTTTTAGAATCCTGAATGGATAAATAATATGGTGGGCTTTGCAAGATAGGGAATCCCTTTTCGCTATTTGATTTGATAGAAAAATTGAAAGCTTGAATCCTTGCTTGGCATAATAGATTCTTGTCTTTAGCTGCTAGAGTCACTCTTATCACTTCTGTATTGAATAGTATGCATATACATTGGGCAACTTATTTGGTAATTTCAAAGAAAGTGATCAAAGATATAAAGAGGGTATTAAAATCATTTCTCTAGTCTGGAAAAACAGAGAATTGTAAAGGGCTAAAGTGAAATGGGGTGAAATTATCCTTCCTAAGAAGCATGGGGGTTTGGGTGTCATTTCTATTCCTCAAATGCAATGGGTTATGCTTCTTGATGGAGATGACATTTGGATGTGGTATGACAATTGGTCAAATTTTAGCCCTTTGTGATTGCTTGAGGATCTATAGGTGTTACAAAACAGGATCCCTAAAGTGGCTACAGCTGCATGGCTTAAACAGGAGTGAGATAGACTTTATACTCTACGTCATTTTTATATGCTAAAGAATTACTTATCGGAGATGCCAAATGTGAGTAGGAAGGATAAGTTGATATAGACTTTATATTCAAATGGAATGTTCAATAATAGATCTACTCGTAACTTACTGGTTGAGCCATGAGAATCAGTCCCATTGGTAGATATAGTGTGGAAGTAGGTTCTGTACCCCAAAGTTGCCATTTTTTAATGATTGGTGATTAAAAACAGATTAAGAACTAAATACCGTTGGTTTGAGTCTTATGATCTCTTACGTGTCTTATGTAAACATGTGAATGAGACGAGAAATCATTTATTCTTTGAATGTAATTATAGAAAATCGGTATGGAGCAAAATTTTGAATTTGATTCGTCTCCCAAGATTCTCATTTGTATGGGATGATGCGTTGGAATCTATCATTCGATATGTTAAACCTAGTTACAAAGATAGACTACTATTCAAGACTTATTTCCAGATAGTTATCTTTTATATTTGAAGGAAAAGAAACACGAGAATCTATTATAATTGTCAACTTGATTAGAGAGATTATCTTAGCTAACAAGAAATTTCGTGTACAAATTTCTGCCTTGTTAATATAATTTCTTTTAATTTCTAAAAAAATCCAAAATTTTAAAATTTTGACAAATTATATTAAATAAATAAATAATTTAAAATTTTGAAGTTAATTTAACAAAAATTAAAATAAAAACATATATATGCTTGAAATAAATTATAGATTAATTCGGACTTTTCCTTCACCTCTTTTCAAATTCGGATATTTTAGTTTGCTCTGTTCAGTGCTGTTATGAATTGCGATTATTGCATGCATCGTCGAGAGTGTATCAATGGTATATATATAGGGTATGTTCCAATTATCCTTAAAGGTGGTTTTAGTCGATCAGAGCTTTCTCTCTGTTCCTCCATGAATGTAGCTTGCCCTTTTCCAAGAATAACCAAGCTCCTAAACATACACCATTCTTTTCCAAGCATTAATTATCGATCAGGCTCCCTTGTTATTCTCTCGCTCATCCTGATTTTTTGTTACAAGAACCAGGACATGTAGACAATTTAATCGCTGATTTGATTCCCACGTTTCTGTTTTCTGGGTGCTCCAGAGAATTGGGTCTGAGGTTTTTTTCTCTCTTCAGGAGAAAGAAACCCAGATATAAGTTTTTTTAATGGCTGTCCAAAGTAAGCAAGCTTCTTCTTTTTGCTTGTTCTGGGTTGAAAGTTTCAATTTTTATTAGATTTTGGCACGTGGGTCTGTTCCTGGGCTCTGTTTCTGATGGAAGAGATATGAACATCTGAAATCTTTTTGCATGGTGAAGTTCTGTGTTTCTAAATCAGTCATCTATCTTCTCTTACAACTATTTTGGCTTTATGTGGATTTACTCTTTGTTTCTCTGCATTTTCCTGTCTCACTCTCCTCTGTTTTCACAGAATTTAATAGAAGTTATCAGTTCCATATGTTTCTTGGTTTGGATTTTATTTCATCTCTGGAACTCTTTGTTTCTCTGCAATTTTTTTTCATATCTGGAACTCTTTGTTTCTCTGCCTTTTCCTGCCTCACTCTCCTCTGTTTCTCTGAATTTAATAAAAGTTATCAGTTCCATATATGTTTTTTGGTTTGGATTTTGTTCAATTTCTGAAATGTTCTTTTCCTTTTCTGAATTGAACGATGAAGAAGCAGAAAGTAATTGCCAAAAGAATCCAGAAATGGCAACGCAGTGTGATCCATCACCAAGATGTGTATTGGATATTCCTGTTTCAGGGACAGACTCTGATCACAGCAGCAGTAGCAGTACTTGCAGCTCAGGCTCCAGTGAAAAAGTAGTCCACGATAATAATAATAATAATAATAATAATAACCACCATAAAGCATTAATTTCCATAGACAACAAAGAATGGAAACACGTGCTAAAGAAGTCAGTGAGGAGGTTTTCTGTGATTCCTCTGCTCACAACCTATGAGCTTAAAGCCGGCAAGAGCTCGAAGAAGAAGTCAAGAGTCCAAACCTCCTCCGACTTGCTCATAGATATGAATGGAATGTTGATGTCTAAACCGTCGTGGAGGAACTTCGATCCTACGGAGCTTGCGGCTGCTACTGATAATTATGATCCTGGTGAGTAATGGAATTTTTCACAATTTCCTGTAAGCTGTCTTAAGGGTAAAGCTCGTTTTAGGTCAGTGGATTAAGAAAAGTTTGCAGTTCTTATCAGGAAGATGTTAATATAAAGATGAACATAAGATTCCATTGGTTGCTTTGTCAGATATTGGTTTGTGCTTGGCAGATGTCCTCAATCTATGGTTTTTGATAAAGATAGGTCTATCTTGGTTGTAGTTGAAGTCTTAACACTTTCAGTCTACTATATTAACAGAAGGCATGACCAGGGTTGAAATTGCTTTACACAGCATATGCTTTTACTCTGGTTGTTTTGATTATTCAGATAACCTGCTTGGAGAAGGAGGCCATGCACAAGTGTACAGAGGTCGTTTGGCAGATGGTCGAGTTGTGGCTGTGAAGAAGCTAGCGAAGATCGACAAGGAACAAGAAAACCAAGTATCTGATTTCTTATCCGAACTTGGGATTATTGCTCATGTCAACCACCCAAATGCAGCTAAACTTCTTGGCTTCAGTATCGAAGGTGGTCTGCATCTTGTGCTCGAATACCTACCCCAAGGCAGCCTTGCTTCTGTACTCTATGGTAGCTCTTTTCCTAAAACCTCTAATAACTGAGCTCAAGTTCCTGAACCAGTAATAGAGAATTGTCATTGATCAGGAGACCTTAAAATGTTTTAGGTGAAGAGGAATGTCTAGATTGGAATAAGAGGTTTAAGGTGGCCATTGGAATCGCGGAAGGATTGAAGTATCTCCACCATGATTGTCCTAGGAGAATTATCCATAGAGATATAAAAGCTTCAAACATACTGCTCACTGAAGAATTCGAGGCACAGGTGATCTGCAGATCAAATCTTGAGGCGTTTGTTTTACATTTCTGAAATACTTTTTTCTTTTCCAAGACTTTTGATTTGATTCTTCGTGTATAGATTTCTGATTTTGGATTGGCTAAGTGGCTTCCAGATAACTGGATCCATCACACTGTCTACCCCATTGAAGGCACCTTCGGGTTAGGCAATTCAGACTTTGCTATTTGCTTTATCAGTTTGCAAAATGGTTAGACCTGACCTACCTTGACCTGACCTGATATGTACATGGATTGCAGATACTTGGCTCCGGAGTACTTTATGAACGGAATTGTCGATGAGAAGACCGACGTGTTTGCTTTCGGAGTTCTATTACTAGAGATCATCACCGGTCGTCGAGCTGTTGATTCCAGCAAACAAAGCCTTGCAATCTGGGTATGTTTTGATCCGATACTGCATATTCAAAACTAACAACTGATATAAGAAAACTTTAAGTACAATGTGCATTTAATAGATCAACAACTTTGATGGATGATTTTTCTGCACAGGCAAAGCCATTGTTGGAGGCAAACAATGTTAAAGAAGTAGTTGATCCTCGGTTAGGAGAGAAGTACGATCCCAGTGAAATGAAGCGTGCCATTTTAACAGCTTCAATGTGCATTCACCCCATACCTAGTATTCGTCCATACATGAATAGGGTACGTACGAGGTTCTTGTTCTTAAACCTTGTCAACTTCTATACACTTGCAAGTAATATCAAAAACCCTTCGCAGGTTGTACAGATACTAAACGGTGATGAAGCTCCAACAATGGAGTTCACACAAAAAACCAACTCAGGGAGGGCTGTCCTTTTAGATGGTTGTGACTTGCCGGATTACACCGACTCCAACTACCTTAACGACCTGAATCGCCATAGGCAACTCTTGATGGAGTAGACCGATCGATGATGGGTGCTTTGTATGTATAATAAAACCAAATCCATCACCCAGCTACTGCTTGCTGCTTTTTTTTTTCCTTTTCCACTTGCCTCCTACTTGGTGAGTTTCAGACATTTACGAGTTTTCAGATACACCGCGTAGACCTAGTGACTGAGTGTCCTTCCTTCTTCTACGAGGTGTGTGTACCTATAATACTATATAGTTAGAGGCCTGTAATGAATTGGCAAAATGCACATATTCTATCTGAATATACAGAGTATATATGATTATGAGCATCATTTTGACATTAGAGATGATAACGGGCCGAACATGACCTGACCCGGCCCGCTCTCGCAACAATTAAATCACAATATATTTTTTATTTTTTAAAAAAATAAAAAATAATAAATTGAAATATATGTATTAGCATTTATTTATTTAAAAGAAAAGTTAATAATTAGTAAAGCCAAATACTAATTTTAATATTTAATAAATTAAAATATAATTAAATTATATAACATATAACGAATGTGTGACGTAACTGATCACATCAACAATTTTACAAAAACACACACCAAATGGCGATACAATTCGCTATTCTGTTATTCACAATCGCCGTTTTCGCACTCCAGTACCACTATCTCAAGCGCTCCTCTGCCGCCAGGCTCCGATCAAAGAACCGAACCTCAGTCGAGTCCCACCGCCAACTCCGGAAGGCATCGCAATTCCTCTCGCGCGCCACCTCCACCTCCTCCAGATCCCAATCTCTAACCCTAGCCAGAAGCGCTCTGCTGGAGGCCGAAACAGCCGTCGCTCTCTCTCCCAACGACCCGGGCCCTCTGGTTCTCAAGGCTTTTGCTCTCGATCTACTTGGACGGAAAACATCGGCCCTGAGATCGTTGGATTCGGCGTTGGCGCACCGGCGCGGAAGGTCGCTCGCGGGGAGAGAGCGTGGGGATGTTCTTGTTAAGAGAGCGGAGTTGAAGATTGAGGTGAATAAGAAGCGGCGAGTTGACTCGGCGATTGAGGATTTGAAGGAGGCTGTGGAGGAGTTGAGTGGTCATGGAAACGACAGGGCGTTTTGTTTGTTGGGTGAGTGTTATGAGTGGAAAGGCATGAGTGGAGAGGCCAAATGGGCTTTTGAAGAGGCACTTAGGGTTAACCCTGAGTCTGTAAAGGCTCGTCAAAGATTGGACACTTTACACAAGCAAAACTAAACCTATGAAGAATTGTTGTGATAAACTGAAGCTTGATTCGATGATTCTTTCAAAGGTAAATTAAGTTTATTTTTTCCTGAAAAAAAAAAACTTTGATATAAGCTGCTAATTACAATCATACATGATGGAATTGGAGAAAATTGAACATTTTTTCATAACTTGATTCGTCCCTATAATTCTTTATCAGTAAATATTCTTGCAAGTTCGATTCATTCTGAATCTTCCCGGAGGAAAGAAAGATTAGAACTTTCTGTCCATTCAACAATAAACATCATTCCTGCCACACAGGTTATGAAATAAAGACATGAGAGTTTAGTACCAACGCTTTGTTGGGATCCGTTGGCTGAATATCTATGTCAATAACTCATTAGGGTTGGTGAGACCATATGTAGAACCCTGCACTTTGAGGCAAGATGGTCATGGAAGAGGTGGAGCCAGAGCAATCGGCACAAGCAAGCCCGTTGGAGGTTTGAAGATTGTGTTGATAAAGAGCCGATGCTGCCTCCAAAGGAATACAGCAAGGAAAGGGAGGAACAGGTTGAATTGTTGCAAAAGTTATACCATTGTTGCCATTACCGCCATACAGGGATTGCTGCTCCTGGTTTTCCGTTGGTTTCTGCTCCCATTCAAGTGGGAGCTTCAAACGTTTTGCCGTGCTGCCATTGCCGCCAGTGGTGCCAGTAGGAAGAGCATTCCTCATTATTGCTTCCACATCGTATTGGTTCATCTCGAAATTGGTCACTGCATTTATTCCCCTGAACTTTATTGCAGCCACATCGTATGCTTCTGCTGCTTCTTCCTGCGTAGCTGTCACCACCATTTGCAGCAGACGTCAAAATAACAGTGAAGTCCAAGGTGCAGTGAAGATGCACTCGTGAATGCTCATAATATGCTGTTGTACATGGAACAAAAATGTAAAACAAAGCATTACCAAAGGTGCCAAGGTACAGATCCTTGTTTCCAGCAACACGACCTATTCTTGCTTGCCAACGGCCCTGTTGATGATGCCTGCAGAAGCATGTCAAGCATCATTAGCATTAACTTACAGTAACTAGCAAGTCATAAACGGATGAATTGCCAAAGATGAACCTCGTGACACCTCTGTACATGGAAGCTCCCCTCGAAAATCCTGTACTCTTCCTATCAATCAATTTTTACAGAGATTATTATGCAACGTAACTGAAGAAATTTTGAACAAACGTTGTTCTTATGTCATTTTATACCTCCTTAGGGATGCAATAAATTCTTGCTTGGACACATGCTTCATCTTCTCCAATTCCTTAGTATAATCAGAAATCTGATTAAGATAATAACCTCAGTTGGTAAGTGAACAATCAAGTAAAAGCCAAAGCACCCAACGGTATTAGTATATTACAGGGAAGTTGGTTGTTGCTGCGAGACCCCAGTATTTAAGAGCTGCTAAATCATAAGCTCTAGCTGCTTTATTTTCCATGTCATATCCACCTGACACAACCCAAAATTTTCATCGAAGGAACGGTAAGTTTCATGTCTCTTCTGTTTTTAATTTATGGAAATGTATAAAGTTTACGTTCCTGAAAAACAAAATCCAAAAAATAAACCAAGTAGAGATGCTAGGTCTCACCCAGATATACTGTGGTAGTATAGTTCAAATGTTGGAGTAACAGCCAGACATCCAAGATCCCCCATTCCATGGAAAAGGCAAAAGAAAGAAATTCAAATACCAACATCATTGGAAAGCTAAGATGCTGCAGACACTGTATATCGACACTGTATCATTATATGTACTGATGTTCTTGTATCATACTGTTCGATGATGTAGATATTGACAAGTATCAATACTGTATAATTATAAATACCAATGCTCTTGTATCGTCCTGTTCAGTAATCCACTCTTCTATTGTAATGTTCAATGTATCGTGAGGCTCTTGTATCATACTGTTTGGTATCTATTCTTGTGTCATATTGATACCGTACTTTACGATACTTGCAAGGTACGTATGCAAGTTTCTTTTCAGTGCTACAATTTTTTACGCACTAACTACAAACCCTTTACAAGAAACCGAAGAGAAAATATAGAGAGAGAGAGGACCTTGACGCCCTTTTCTGGCCTGACCCTCCCTCTTACAGCTGTTATCCCATAGATGTGCTTCATATCTACCTGTCCATCTGTGTCTGCATCGACATGGCCATTGGCCAGAGAGGGTTTAAAAGAGTGTATGTAACCATGAGTATATAACTGAGAACCCAAGTCCAAAATAATGTTTATCAGAGATAAATGCTCAATCTTGACACAAAACATCAGTCATTCACGACAATACCAGTTGTAAAACAAGAAATTGGAACAATGATTTTGTACCTAGTAACACCTCTGTACATCGAAGTTCGCTGTCCGAAGGGACCAGCAACCTTTTTGGAACAATCAGACTCGACGGACCCAACAGCCTTCTTTGAACATCCACCCTGGTTAGCCCCGACTGACAAACCATTGCTTGCTCCGTCACAGCTAGAGGACCCCAAGTTAATGCCACCAACTTGAGTCCTAGTTACTGAGGTCGAGTCGTCGACCTCGGAGCCCGAGTTGGTCGAAAAGTTCTGAAACCCAGTTATGGTCTTGAGGTCTTGATGTTCGTTGAAGTAAGTAGCAGAGCCTTGGTCATAGATGTGAGTCAAGGACGAGTCTTGAGTCTCGGTTTGGCTGTTATCTGAATACCGAACCATTGACATACGTGAAAATTACAGAAGATACTTCCTCAAGTATAATATATAGAATTCTGATAAAGAAAGAACACGATAGGAAGGCAGGGAGCAAGAGAGCCGAAAGAGTTCAGTTTTACCATTAGAGTATAAGTCACCGATCAAGAAGTGAGGAGAGGCAGTGGATGAACTCTCATTAGAAATGAACTGATATTGAGATGACCTCGACATCTCCATTGAAGACGGTGAAAAGGAGAGCGAGTTAGTCGCTGGTACCATCTAAAACAGACAAAACAACCATATTAAAGCACAAATCTCAAGATACAAAAAACATGAAACGACCAAGAAAACCAAAACTTTACCTTGAACCGTTACTCAAAACTACCCATTTCCATAACAGAACCCGTAACGATACGCACAAAGCTAATCACTTTTCAGAAAACCAAACAACAAAAGGAAGACACAGAATACTGCGTCCTTCAGGTATCAGTCGCTGTTCTTCGAGCAGGTTATGTGGTGTACATAGTTTAGTAACTCAATGCATGCAAAACCCATCAGAGATTTGAGCTCAAAAACAAGAATCTAAACAGTATATCTCACTTTCTACTGATAAAGAAAGCGAAAGAAACAAGCTTTAGAGAGAGTGAGTGTGTGAAAACGGTCGTTTCACTTGGGGAGTTGGTCCTTTCGTGTTATGTTTTTTGTCTTGTTTTCTAAATTTTGCACACTTGTCCTGCATGCACCTAACCTTCCTATTGGCTTTGAATATTAATAGCTACCTTCCTTATATGGAATGTATTCACATGTTAATGGTTTGTTTATAGAGTTTTCACTTAAAATTTTTAAAATTTTTCATAAACTTATTATTAAAAATTTTGGTAATTCAAATTTATTAAATTAATTACCAAAGACTTAATTTTAAAATCAAATTTAAATAAAAAAATAAGTTCATTTATTTGTTTTTATTTTTAAAAATTAAATAACATTTTATATAATATTACAAATTTTAATGCTAGGTTTAACTTCTTTTTTTAGTTTTTAATTTTCGGTTGAATTTACTTTAATTACTTTTATATTTAAAAGTGGATTAGTTTATTAATTAATTAATTAATTTTTATAAAAAAGATAATAATCAACATAAATAAATAAATAAAATTAGCTTGAAATTTTGATGGACGAGCACGTGGCAATGACTTGACCATGGATCGAAAGTACAAGTGCTCAACATCACCATAATTCCGGCGACGCACGTGCATGAACAAATCAAAAAAATG
>JANSVA010000218.1:2886537-2935451 GCA_025504915.1 Erythroxylum reticulatum | reverse complement strand
TACTCATATTAAAAATTCTAATAATCGTAACATGGCCGGATGGAAAACGGTAATCAAATAGGTTGTGCCATACCAAATATCTGAATCGAGTTGTACCGCTTGCAGCGGTAGCATGTCACTGAAAGATTTTTAGATCATTCAATTCCTTCATGTGTCGGCATGTTTCTCTCTCTTTTTCCTATTTTCTGAATATGCCACTGCTTTGCAATGTCAGAGTGTTGCAGCAAAAGTGGAATCCACGAAAAGGAAAATAGATGAAGCCCAGAAGATAGTTCAGTTGAAAAGGGAAGAGGCAAAGGCCAATGCAGAAAGATCTGCAAAAGCTGAATGGGCCATATCTTTGTGCAATAACCAGGTGATTTCAGCAGCTTAATCTCTGTGCAAACTTGAGCATATTTCACTACATTCATCTGAAACAGTTCCTAGTTTTGACTTACTGAAATGAATTCCCATCAATTTGGGAAACAAAATATGTTTTTTTTTTTTTAACAAAGCAAATCCCAAGTTCTCGATGCTTTTTACATTTGTTTTTGTTACTGATGAACTGGAATGACGAATTCATTACAGGTTGAAAAGCTTGACGCAGGGATAAAAGAAGAGAAAGCAAGACGCATGGAGACAACCAACCACATAGATTCCGAGAAAGAACAGATTCAGGATATCCTGAGCTATGTTCAAGAAAGCAGAAACAGGCTAACTTACCTTCGTGAACTACAGTTGGAACTCTCTAACAAACTTCAGCTGTCAACTGTGACAAGATCACACATGGACACTGAACTAGAGAAGGCAGTGATTGCAAGAGCTGAAATGGTTCGGGAAATTGAGGAGTTGCGTAGGCAGAGAGACGTCATTCAGCGCAGAATCGAGTTCTGCAAGGAGAAGGATGCCATTGGAATGGCCACCAAGTTGAGTGAACAGAGTTGTTCTTATAGAGATTACAGTGCAGAAGATATCAGGCTAGCAACGGATGATTTTTCTGAGATACTGAGATTGAAATCAGGGGGTGATTGGACTAATGTCTATCGAGGACGCATCAATAATACAACAGTTGCTATCAAAATGCTCCCTTCTGAAAGTCAGTTGTCCCCTGAAGATTTTCTAACCAAGGTAACATAAAAACATGATCTTATCGAAGTAAGAGGTTCTAGCTTTACCATCTTCAAATCGATCATTGAACTATTTAACTTTAATCCGGTGTTGTAGATGAAGATTCTGAACAGCATTCGTCACCCACATTTGATATGCATGATTGGCTTCTGCTCGGAGATAAAGTGCATTGTTTTCGAGTACATGCCAAATGGGAGCTTAAGAGATATATTATTTTCCTCAGAAGGGAACCTTAAGAAGGTAAATCGATCCCTCCCATGGCATGCTCGGTTACGTATAGCCCACGAAGTAGCCTCCGGCCTCGCATACCTCCACTCAGCTCAGCCAAAACCTCTAATTCATGGCCACCTGACTGCCGGCAACATCCTTCTGGACCGAAACCTGGTTTCTAAGATAACTGGATTCAGCTTAAACCCGGGCTGTGATGTCTGCGACGAGCGACCCGATATTCGTGCACTTGGGGTCATACTTCTCCACCTTTTGACGGGGAGGAACTGGCTCGGATTGGTGGAGGAGGCGGTGTCGAAGGACCGGACTGCCCTGGTTACAGTTTTGGATAAGAAGGCTGGACGGTGGCCGGTAGAGCTGGCGGAGGAGCTTGTAGAAGTGGCGATGAAGTGCATGGCAGTCTACGGCGAACGTAACTCAGAGATGATTGTGGCCAGAGTGGTTGTGAAGCTTGATGAGTTAAGGAGAAAGGGTGATGAGGTAGTCGCCAATGGCGGGAATCAGGCAGCTGAAGATGAAAATTTTGTGGCTGAAGAAAACTCCATTGAAGTTCCAAGCATCTTTATGTGTCCCATACTTCAGGTTAGTTCAACTCAGTCTCAACCATACTCTCAGATTTGAAAGACTTAAGACTCTGAAACTGAAATTTGTAGAAATTTTGAATTTTAACTTAAACCCAAAATTTGAGGACATGACCTGAAATTGAAATTTATCGAACTTTTAAATTTTGACTCAAACGGATTAGGTTTAAGCTTTTCGATCTATTCGATCTAAATTAAAAGTTGATCAAGCTTCGAATAAGATCAAATCTATAAAAAAAAAAATTGGTTTTGTATTTCGCACTAACCTTATGTTATGCTGTGATGGTTGCAGGATGTGATGAAAGATCCATATTTAGCAGCGGATGGATTTTCATACGAGTTGGAAGCCATAGATGCATGGTTGAAGATGGGGAGAGATACATCACCTATGACCAACTTAAAGCTTAAGCACAAATCCCTCACTCCTAATCACACACTTCGATTCCTCATTCAAGACTGGCAAACTAAGAAGTCTAATGTACCTGCATAACAGGTTCATTCATTATTGGCTGTTTAGTTCTCTGTTAGAATTCATTATTGTATCTTAATAATTAATTTCTTTATTCTTTTTTTCAGTTTGCATTACTTTAATATAAACGAGTTTGACATATGCAAGTATTGACAGAAAACAAGCTCATTCAATGAGATTGGCATGTCAAGCTAAACACAAGTCGGAGTATTGAAACTCGATTAGGCTCATACTGGGACTAGAACTTACAAAAGCCACAAATACATTTTATGGGAAAGAATGTTTTGAATATTACAACATTCAATGTATGCATAAATAACATATTTGGCTGAGTTACAATTGAAGATGAGCTAGTTTATGCATCATCTCCAGCAATCATGGGCCAAACTTCAATATAGTGGCGTATAAGCTGCACAAAGTGCTTCTATTTATCTTCTACCCTCTCAACCTGAAAACTAACATCAAGCAAGCAAACATCTTGAGCAGCAGAAGAACTTGGCAACCTTTTCAGGTAGGGAATAATCTGCATGGAGATCTGGATCGGTTGCCATGTCCTCAGCATGAGACCATATATATACTCCCCTTTCCTGCCGATTACCAGGGACCGTGTTGTCGAGCACAAACGCAATCAACAGTGTAACCACCATGTTCATTGACAAAAGTGCATTCATTGCAAAATCAAACTGACACAAAAACAAAGAAAATCGTCATAAGCTCTTCAATATCAAGCTGGAAAAGGAAAGTAGTTGAGTTCCGTAACTGAAGAACTGAGTTGCAGAAGATATTGTCCTGTTTACAAGTTCACTGATTAGTAAAAAGTCAGCAGTGGCATACTTGTTTACTGCTGGAGTGAACCGGCCCGTCTGATGCTGCCCCATAGGATCGAAAATAACTTGGTAGGATCAAGCTAGATTCAGGTTGATACTGCTGAAAATATGCAGGAATCGATAAACCAAGGAACAGAGAAACACCAACTATCGTTATGTTCCTAAAACTTGCCGTTTGAGTGTACTGCAAAGTTGAGAGACCCAATGCCACAGTTAGGCCCCACATGAAGCAAAGAATAGCAGCAGCCAAGGCTTGTGGTATTGAAGCGAGAATGGCACCAATTTTTCCTATTAAAACAAGTAAATCTATTACATGCTAACACCAAAAACTGAGAGCACTAAATGCATTAGTCATTGAGTACTGAAGCCAGTCGATCAATCTGGAGATACCCAGATTTTATCAAATTATGGAAACTTATGCGACCAATTACAATCTCAAAAGTAGAGTACGGTTCTCACATTTCTGTGTTTAGCTTAAATGTGTGAATTACTTGTCCGATGAAGTTTGTGACAAGATACATTTTAGGGATGTCTTAGACATCCTTTGAGATCTAGCATTAACTTCATCAAAAGAAGACAAAGTGCAAGTTTCCACATGAACAACCAAGTTGAATCATCTAGCATTGATCTAATTCAGTGTCCAAGTATCAGAAACAACAGTAGTCTACAAGCATGGTCCAACCTAGACAGAGTTTCAAGGTATTTTACCTATGAAAGAGAAAAAGATCAAAAAGACTGCTCCAAGTTCGACAACTCTTCGACTGGCCACCTTTGTTACGTTGATGGTGTGGGCATTCTCCGTTAAGGTTGTTGAGCCAGTACCTGAACCCCAAAGTCCAGCCAAAATACTGCAGAAGCCTTCAAGTGCAATTCCTCTGCTTACAATTCCTGGAGTTGGAGGCTTTGAATTCACCAGCAAAGATGTAGAATGATATGTCCCAACCTGGTATGCAATTACAACTTTTGTAGGTCATATATGTGGTTCTATATTTATTCTCCTATACAGAATAATATCCACGGTTTCGTAGATCATGCAAATGTTAACTCTGGGTTGTTCAATGGCTTCGTGAAAAGCAAAGCCACAGGTTTTCATCATACTATTTTATTTGTTGCTTTAATTGATGTAGGAATAGTTTAACTCTGCCATAATCACCAAAAAGATTTTGCAGGAGTTGCTTGCAGGACTTTTACTCACTATCAACTGATAGACAACTCAAAATTAACTCGGTTCTCTCTGCTTCATTTATTTACTTTCCATCATTGTTACTTGTATAGAACTATCTATACAATTATGAAGCAGCTAGCGCCCAATAGTGGAACAGGAATTAAACTGGGGGGTTAAATTCGTGGGTGGCTGTAAATCTGCTAAGATTTATATCTTAATAGAACAAATCAAATTTGCCATGGTACATGAACTTGACTTACTGAATCCACAGATGCAACCAGAGAGACGATTATCATGATCAAGGAAGTTCTTAGATGGAAGATGGGGATACCCCATTGTAAAGGGTAGGGAATTCTGACCCAGGCTGCTGTTTTCCAAGCATTGGAAACATCAGTTCTGCAGTGTTGCATGGTATAGGCATGCTTTCTGCATTGGTCCACCAATATGTTTGAACTAGGTATGCCGGGGCTGCAACCTTTGAAATTGTATGCTCCACCAGCTGTCAAAAAGAATGCATATATCCAGATGATCATAACACTGAAAGGGACCTGCAATGACAAAAATAATTCAAGCAAGATGTTGCCAACAAAATTAGCAGCATTCAACTTAGTAATTGTATGCAACTACGTATAGTAGCATCAGTTGAAGTTTAGAAAAGTATTAAAGAGAAATAAAAGGTGAACAAAAAGGAAAAACATAGCAAGCTAGAAAACATACTGCATAAATTCGGAAAATGCGATGGCCAAAGATAGAGATTCCTCGAAGGTACTGAAAAAGGCAATATGAGTACACAAATAAGTTTTGTGAACAATTTCTTTGCCACTAGTAATGACATACAAGAAAAGGAATAGCAGAAGTTTACATCATCTGCAAAACTTTCCTTACACACTGGAAAAGATAACATACATACTAAACGCATAGACCAGTACAGTACTAAAGATATATATTTGAATTGTTTTTCACCATAAAGAACATAACTTACCAGAGCGAAAATGAGAACCAACAGTATCAAAGGAATGCTAATTTCCACACAACTTCCAGCTTGGGGGAAACCGTAGCTTAGAAATGCTAAACCTACGGCTGTAACAGTTGGTGCAACCACCACAGGATTTATTAATCTGTAATGCAATGTTTTCCAACAAAGAAGTATCATACAACTTTCTCAAATGTAAATAAAAATGTGCAATGGCTTGCATATAAAATATTGTTGATTTTTAATGACTAGCCTTCAGCATAATGAAAATTGAAGACCTTATCAGTTAAAATACAGACTTTAAAGTGCGGAAGTAATTAATCATTCTCAGCTGTTTAATTTGAAAGTAAAGGAATATAGAAGGGATCATAACATTTTCTCATTTCAAACAATATCAGACATTGATATTCAGGTTGATAAAAAAAAAAAAGTACTTGTTTAAGGGAAAAGGGAAAAACATAGATTCATAGCAAGCACTGAACACTTCAAACAACTACTAAAATGAAGAAGCTACTTCTCCACTTACCTTAGTAACAAGGACATTAAACCACTAAATCCCAATAAGCTTTGAAATATCGAACCAACAATTATAGCCCCTTGAAGTTCCCGCATTATGTGCCTAAATTTCTACAAATAAAAGAAGTCTGCAATTAACACAAAGACTAAGCTTCCTACCCAAAACAAAGAACAGCTAATAATATCCTGCAACTGTAGCCATTAGTCTAAATTTCAATGGAACACATACAGTAAAATGATTTGTCACTACTCATTCTCAACTCTCGTTCAATCACAAGTTTACCCCATAGTATTTTGAATTTTCTTTTATGATCTTTTACGTTCTGTTAATAAAAGGTTTGCAAGCTATTTGGACTTTGAAAATGACATTACTGGTGAAACTTGACGAAGTACAGATATATCACGTGCAAAGTCTTCCTGCTAAAGACTTACGTGTTCTGTCAGATTCCGATATTCATGAGCATTAATAATGACCAATGCTGGTGTCAAATACACAAACGAGCTCCCTTGAACTAACGGCAGTCGACTACCGAAGTATGAATTCAGTATTGTTGTAATGCCAGACACCAGCAGCATTGTAGAAATAACTGTAGCCATATCTTTCTGAAACATTCATGTTCATAAAGGCTCAGTCAATAGAAGTTGGCAACATATGGAGGAGTTACTAATGAGAGTTAGTACTTACATCAGTGCCACCCATAGCAGGTACGATGATTAGGGGAATGAAAATTAATGAACCAGCCAAAGATAAATAGTGCTGTAAGCCATAGAATATAAGTGGCACTGCAGTGAGAATACAAATTAGTGAGAATCACTTAGAAGAATAATCCCACCAATCAGGAATCAGTGAGTCCCGAGTTCATACGCAGATTAAAAGATCCAAGTTCTTGCTTTGTGAGAAAGTTATTTAAGCATTTTTTACCATCTACTGCTATGTATGGATGATTAGACTTCTTATATCTGTGACAACATTAAATTTGTGTCCAGAATAGGTCAGGGCGACAAAACTATCCAATAACTATGTCAAGTTCCAGTTGAGGACACACATTGGCTTTCAGAAAATGACATTTAAATCCCCACAGTTAATAATCCTTCACTAACATTAAATACTACACCATCCGCACGTTCTGTAAACTAGTCACAGTTAATAATCCTTCACTAACATCAAATACTACACCATCCGCACGTTCTGTAAACTAGTCATTTTTACTAACTTCTGTTTTTGCCTGAGTTTGAACTTTAGAACCTAGCACATAGAGCACCCTGATAGCTAAAAATGTGAAATAATAACAAAAGAGCGAAAAAAAATTGTAGAATGGACTAACCAAAACCAGGATTATCTCGCAATCCATATCTCATTCCACTTTGCCTGTGCCACCATCCATCAACAGGCTCCTCCCCACCTGGAAAGAATTCAATCCCAGCATCCCTCCCCTCGTTTCCTTCCTCCTTCTTCGGTTCCAAAGCCGGAGTTGCTGGTATTTCATTTCCATTTTCATTTGCTATTGCATTCGTATCAGCACTCCCATTTACGTGCTGTTGAACTCTATTTCCATTTCCATTCAACTGTGTTCTCTTTTCCTCAACTTTAGATCCCGATACAGGCTCATCTCCAATTCTCCTTTTATTGCTCTCATCCCTCAACCCCAAACCCCTATCATCTCTCCCAGTTCTAAACCCATTTCTAGAGCCAGGAACATAGCTCGAGTCCTGTTCAATCTCGGTGGCTCTGCTAGGCCTAGTCCGACCCAGAACCGGATCAATCTCAATCTTTGGTGACGACCCGCCATTGTTCTGTTGATCAGTACCCTTCTCCAAGTCAAAACCAGCGCCGCTATCAAACTTCCCACTGGTGCTTGTGGCAGTTTCACTAGAGAAAGTGGATACAAAGCCAGTTCTTTTGGCCCAAGATCGCAGGTCTCTAGGATTGTGGTCAGATTTCGGCACAAAAGGCTCAATCTTCGGCAGCATAGAGCCAAGCTTTAGCTTACTGTTACCTCTTTCTCTTCTCTTCTCGGACTTCCCCAGCAAATCTGAGCTCGACCCAGGTTCCATTGCAGCTTTTTCTTAAATGAATAATCACTCTTTAGCTAGATAACCACCAACAGAACAGAATCAACAGCCCACACCATAAAAAGGCCAAAAAAAAGAAAAAGAAAAGCACAGAACTTTATAAGTAGAAGCAAAGAAAAGATAGGAGTGGTAATGGAGATCTGTCACTCACTAAGAAGGTGAAGGAATGATTCATACCTTTGCTTAGTGAATGATAGCGAACACAACATCAAATTATAATGGGAATTACTAAGTGGGAGAGTGAAGCTACTGAAGTCATCACCTCTTCAACTGTTTCTCGCTGCCGCTAGCTAGTTGCTGTCAACACTCGGTAATGATAATTATTAAAATGACTACAATGCCCTCGTTTTTGGCCGTTGCAATAGACCCAACACAAGTGGGAAAACCTTGTCAGGAAAAGAAAATTCATAACCGTAATAAGGATAGTATTACATATAAAGGTACCTCTTCAAATCCTGCGTCTGCACTCTTACTAAAAAGTTGTTTTATCCAGAGTGTAGTGATCACTAGGATTTCTTCGATTCTAAGTTTGTCTATGCTGATTAAGTGGCTGTAATGAGAAGCCTACGTGGCTTGGATCAATAACTGAAGTTGGAAATTATTTTTATATCAATGTAATATATATAAAGTAAAATTTTTAATATATATAATAATTCATAACTTACTTATTCATTTAATTATTAAATGATGGTTTAAATCATTTTTTTGAAAGGAGATAAGGGAGAAGTGGAAAGATGGGTTTGGACTTTTGGTAGCTTCTACGTCCCTTTCAAAAGATAAGGAAAGGCAAAGTAGTGTTTGGCAAGAAATGTGTACTTTTGAAGCATATCCCCACTAGCTAATATAGGGAGAAATTGGATTACTATCTTTTAAACTTGATTCTACATATCATAAAACTTAGTACAACAACTTAATCATGATGTAACATAATTTAAAATTGATGGATCAAATTCAATTTGATCAAGTTTTAATTTAAATTTTATAATTTTTATTTGATTAATTATGATAAAGTAATTAAATTTGTAAAAATTATTGGATTAAATGAGATTTAAAAATCGAGATAGAGTATGCAATCTTCAAGTAGAAGTAATCCTGAAAAAAGGTAGAAATGTACAGCTGGGATGCTGGAAATCCAAGCAACCTTTGCTTTCTCCACCAAGCGGTGAACCAGGTAAAGCTCTCAATAATGACTCCACTACTACCAGCAACCTATCAGTTCAATACCAGTAGTTGGTAATTGATTTCCAAGAAGATTGCTTGAAAAGTTCAGTTCTTTAGCCTAATTATTTCAACCCCACTACTAATCAAATTATTATCCTTCAAGTTGAAGATTAGGGAAATCAGTATATACATGAAATGACACTAACAACCAGGAACATTGGCTCCTTGGGACTCTGATCTTTAATTCCTTTGGAACTAGAACTAACGTCAAGTCTTCAAACCAGAAGTTTCACTGGGAAAAGAAGATGAAGTACAGGAGATTTGAGTGAAGATCATACTACATTCATGACTTGTCAAGAAATCTGTGTTTTAAGGAATCTTGAAGCCACTTACTGACCAGCAAAACACAGAATACATAAAACATGAAAAGGGATGCAAGAAAAGAAGCTTTAGTTTTAATAAAACCACAAAATGGAAACTTGCTGCAGAACATGTACATGGACAAATGAAAAGATAAAACAGTTCGCAAATGGCTGAAATACTCTCTGCTGTTTTATAATTGGCTGTAGGCAACTACATTGATCCAGAAAAGAAAAGGACTATCTGTTCAATATTAAACGAGAAACAAGAAGCTGTGGCTTCTACAAAGAAAACGATTACAAACAAAAAATGAATTTGAACTTGCTCACCGATGTAGGGACAACGAAGAAACAATGGTTTACCTACATAGGTCCTGATTTGAAGTCATTGTACTTTTTATGCAGCGCTGGCTGCACACGGGAGAAGAATGAATGTCTCTGCTTCTTTGGCTTTACACCAAAAATAAATGAGTGCAAAGGAACATGAGACCGGCTCTCCGAGTGCTGTAACTGGGCAGGTTGATTGCTCCTTTGTCCAGAAAGCTTGTATTCTTCGTTCACCTTTGCCAGAGTTCTATCAAGTTCAAGCTTGAGAGCTGTTACATGATCCAACCCTGCTTGCAATTCGTCTGCTACCTTGTTATTCTCTTGTTTCATGTTTAAAACCTCACCTTGAAACTTTGCAGCTTGATGGGTTGTAAACTTAAAATCGTCATATTCAGCACTTTCCTTCAGAGCAGCTTTTATCTCCTCTTGAATGTCACAAAGGGATGAGAATCGACTCTGCAATTCATCTTTCAGTAATGCACTTTTCTCTAACCAGACTGTAAGTTCAGCTTGTATTTCTCTGAGGTGTTTGTATATTGGCTTTGCATCTGATTTGGTAAAATATCTTCCAGCACTACTCCCATCAAGCTTCTTTCGCTTATCATCAAGCTTTGATAGCTCAGACTGTAAATCTTTGATTTCAGTTCCAAATTTCTGTATCTGGTGATATGTAGTACTGAACCTTAACCAGAAATCCAAGTTCTCCTCTAAAACTTCATCAATGTGTGACCTAAATCTTTGTTCAATCTCAGATGGACATTCTGGCAGGTTCATTAGAATTGCCTCAATGTCGTCTTCCTCTTCCATTGTTGGTTCCTCAGATTCACAAGGCTCTCCAATGCCTGCTTGGAGAAGGCTGAGCTTCTGACGTAGGAACTGAATCTGCTCATCCTTCTTTGCATTAGCGGTCTTCAGTTCTCTTAACTGTAACGTGGTATTGAAGAGGCTATCTCCACTTCTCTGCTCTGCTTCCGCAAGCTTCTTCTTGGCCTCCTTGTAATTCCGAAGTACGGTTGTATACTCGGTCAGCAGAACTTTCTCTCTATTTTCCATACCATTCGTGAACAAGTCCTTCCAGTCTGGTTCATCATCCTTCCTTTTTCTCTGAGCTTGAGTATCATCAACCTTTTCCTCTAGTATGAGGTTGCCAGTGCTGGATTGGAATGGGCCAACACTTTCTCCATCACTTTTGCTGGTTCTTGGGTCCTCCATTTCTACCTCTTCATCTTTTGTTCTGCTATCTGTAGTCTCTCTGAAATCAAGATCTTTTTGTTTTTCTTGCTCTCCAGGCAAACCAACTTCAACAGCATAGTTCTCTTCTTTCTGTAGAGAATCTGAAATCCTGACCTCCTGTGGTTCCTTAAAACTTTCTCCAGGAATTGCATCTTCCTGTTCTTGATATTTGTTTTCTGAAAATGAAAGGCACAATCAAATCACTAACGCAGTTACACACAAAAGGTGAAAAGAAAAGAAGGTTAAATCTTTATGCACAATTTGGTTTGGTCCAACTAAATTTACCTAAAATATTGAGCTCTGTTTCTGGTGTCACATCCGCCAGTTCCTTTACGTCATTAGGAGCAGCTTCAGACTGTTGACATTCAAAATTAACTAAAGAATCTCCATATGTATTGGACAATTCCTGGGATTCAAGCTCAACTGTAGGACCTCCTTGTCCTTTGGCATCTTGTTGGGATTCAAGTTGAGTTAAAGAGCCTGAAATCTTGGACTCTGCTTCTGAATTCACTCTCTCTGACTGATCCGAGTTGGCATTAGGAGCAACTACTTCTTCATGATTTCTGTTATCTTCTTGTGATTCAAACGCAGCTGGAGAACCTTCTTCTCTTTTAGAAGCTTCTTGTGATTCGTAATTAATTGAAGAACATTCTTGTCCTTTAGACTCTTCTTGGCATTGAAGTTGAACTACAGAACCTTCTTGTTGTTTGGACCCTTCTTGAGATTCAAATTCAACTAGAAATTCCTTTTCCATTTGCTTTGTTATGTCAAGGTCCTCATCCGGCTTCAAGTTATACATCTTACCAGAGAGATGATCAAGATTACAGTGAGCCTCGGTAAAATGTGTTTGAAGATTGTTATTCTGCTCTTCAACACTCTTGTTTAGGTCCTGAAGTCCAAGCAACTTTTCCTGCATTTCTCTCAACTTGATGCTCATCTCATTTTTGTCATTCATTAATGTTGTCTTGTCATCTTCCAAGGTTTGAATCTGGGATTGAAGCTCGTCTGTTTCCGATCTTAATCTCTTTGTAAGAGCTGTCTGTGATGAAATTGCAGATTCCAAACTAATAACCTTGTTAACAAGCTCATCAATCTTCTCTGCAAGTTCTGTCACCGTAAGAGGAGAATTAAATCCAACATCAAAGTGCTCCTTAATCTTCTCCTGTAACATCTCCAAATCCTTTCTAGCTTGTGTACTAACATTTGCTTCTTGATCTGAGCTTTTCAACTCTTCTACTACTTTCTCAGGTTCATCTTTGGCTTGTAGCTTCTCAGGGTCAATGACCTGACCATTTAAGAAGACATCCTTGAGAGACCTCAACTTCTTTTGTGCATGGCTAATTCTTTCCCGTTCTACTACTGCTTCTTTTGCAGATGTTGCTTGTTTCTCTTGCAATTGAGCCAGTGTCTCCTGGCAGGATTTCAAGGCTGCTGATGCCATCAACGTTCGAGCTTCATCATCTTCAATGATAATGCCAGCACCAAATTCATCTTGCAAGGCACACACCTTCTCTTGCAATTCTTTTATTTCCTGTTCGATTTCCCAGTACTTAGCTACCCCACTCTCATAAGAACTCTTTACAAATTCTTTTTCCGTTTGCAGAGATAGAATTTCCTTCTGAAGCTTGTCAATCTGCTGAAGTCCCTCAGCTTTAATTAAACCAGACTTAAACACCTGAACTGATGGAGTTATTCCTTTCATTGACTTTCTAGGTTGCAGTTTCTTTGCAGCTGATGTGATGGCGCCTCTGAAATCTTTAGGAATCTTTGGGACCTTAGGTATGTTTCCTTTAGACATTTCTGGGGGTTTCTTTGGTAATTTGGGTGAAGGTTCATCTTCATCTTCTTCAATTGCAAACTGAACTTGCTCTGGAAAAACGTAAGCAATGGTGTTGTTGGCATTTTGTAGCTCTGTTGAGATATGGTCATATCGTTCAGCTAAGGCTCTATAAGCACGATAAGATTCTTCCACAAAGCTTATCAACTCTGGCCTTTTTTTATAGTACATCTCTGCCCTTTTGGCAAAGGAGTCTCCATCCTCTTCTATGAGTTTGAGCATGTAGTGAACCTTTTCTTCCATATCTGCAATCGTCACCCATATTAGTTATATTCCAAAAGCAGTGAAACACTTTTCTGGTACCAAAAACTCCCTACTTTATCCATTCTCACACATTCTTCAGTGATCCATAGATTATCTCCTTCTATTAAATCAATATCAATACATGATTAATACCTCAACAATGCTAAACTTTTCTATTAAGAAGAAGAAAATAAATCCCCCCTTCATTTCTACCATTGTTGTGGCAAGCAAGATATGTAATAAATTTTACAGAACGAAGGTCATCTTTACAGGAAGCTTAATCCAGTCATACAGTTCAAACCCTTACGTAACAGTAAGTACGCTCCCAGAATGGGAAGGTTGAAATGATTTGATGGCAATAGAGAGATCCAAGAAAGTTTGGATTATATTTGGGGAGAAAAAACCAGGTCTTTTTGACTTCTGGGATAGACTTATCTTGGAGCTGATGATTACACATGCTCATAGCTTAAAACTATAGGAAATTTTGGTTTACATTGGCCAAATATGGTAATCAGTTACCAAGCTCAGTTATTCTGATCAAGATCTTCTCATATATATCTTTACCAAAAACCAGAAAAGGGAAAACACCAAAAACGAAAAACAAACGAAAAGAGGTGAATCTTACCTTGAAGGTTTTGCTCCAGCCATTTGGATTGCTTTGTTCTGATGTGGCTTGCCCACCACCATGAATAGGCATTGCTTGCAGCTCTATGCAACATAATTTCTTTTTGCTGCTTAAACTTTCTTCACCCTTAGCTTCTATGTTAGGAACATGAACGTCCGACTCCTTTTTGTGTTGACCAAGAAACATGCAACCCCCTCTGTTTCCGTCAGCCTCTTCAACATGGGAATACAAGACATGGAACCCAACACCCTTTTTTGGGATTAAGAAACCGAGAGAGAGATTGACAGAACATCAGGAATCCAAGTTGAAGAAAAAGAAAAGAAAACTCTGACAAGCAACGTGCACAAAGAAAGGAATGTGTGCATGCGTTGTGATGTTACTTCATTAAAAAAACACTAATTATAGGATCATGGATGAGAGCAATTGTCGCCTGGATCCACTGTTGGAAAATAATTTCTTTCACTCTCTGAACTTCTGTATCAAAATGAGCACTACCCGAAGAAATTATCACCCAAAAAGAATGGAACTTGCAATAGGTTCTTGTTCATGCCATGAACAATAATAACATCTCCCGATTCAATAAAAAGACCTTGACAGCTTTTAGTGTTGCTTTTTTTGGTAGAGAGTGTGTAGGGAACCTTCTTCTTTTAGCTTACTTTTTGTAAAAATGAGGACTTTATTGTTAAAAGCAATTGTTCATGTTCAAGCAATCAGGCAGCCTGTCACGGCGTTACCGCCCAAAAAGAGTTGGAATCATAAAGTCAAGCCCAAAAATCGTCACTTAACCCAAATTCAAGTCCAATTAGGTCTAATTTAGTCTTATTGATTTTGAATTGGATCAACCCAACATCTAATTATGAGTGAGCCCAAAATAAATTTTGGTCAAACCGAGCTTTGGATTTATTTTGACCGAACTAGTTCTGCATATTGCTGACAATACAAAGACAGCTAGCTGAGATCAATCACTATCTGCTAACAACACAACCACATGTGATCACCAGCAAGCATGTAACAAACTTCCTGCTGTCCATCTTCAGTCCATCCACCACAAACTCACCCCTCATTCACAGGAAATATCAACACATCTAGCCAACATCCTTTTTGTACCTGGTTACTGATTTAGTTAGACAAAGCTTAAACAACCTCATCACAACTCACAATCCATTTCCCTGGACAATAATACTCATCACAAGTCACAATCCTTTTCCCGGATATGAGAAAACGAATCATTCCCACAATTCAAATGAAGAAACAGAAGTATGCTGAACGTCCTCTGTGATTCTTATAGTTCTAATAAATGATAAGTCCTCTTCCTGATTAGGTGGTGATCCTTACAACCGAAGTGATCTCCAGATAAAGTTTTAGTAATAGAACGAAGGAGAAAACTACTTAACACTAACCACGCATTTTACACATATTCACAAGATCATTATTTACAAAGAAGATCGTCTAGTAGATAAGCTTTCTATTCATAAGGTCCTTATTATCAAAACATGACTCCTGATGTTTTTCTGGTGCACACATCGGGCAAGCTTGAATTGTTTTCTGAACATGACGGCTTTACCCTCAACCTGCTGGATGTTTAATCGTCCACACTTAAACCCGAGAAGCTGATTCGTATTCGGCATTCTTGTTCCTTTTTTTTTTAATTCATTGATTCTTTTCTTTCTCGTATTCTAATTCGGGTCGGTGTCACATATCAGAGTCTTGATAAACGAAGAACTATTCAGGCTAGAATCTTTCTGAGAATTGGCGGTCAGCCAAAGGACTCGAACCCTGAAGAGAAGAAAGCCACTCCATATAGTTCTTTCCCCCTGCTCACATCAAAGTTTAAAAGAATGAATCAGACAAGTAATGAGATCTAATGGTAACAGCAAAGGGTCGAATTCCCCAACAATGTAAGTTTAACAATATAACCTCAGAATCCACCGTTCAACAACATTGCAAGGGGAGATTCTTGGTAAAGAAGGAGCTTTAAACTTGTAAAGGCCATATACAGAAGCTCATTACAGACTGGTTACGAGGATAATTCAACCTACTGATCTAATCAACTTAGTTGCTTACAACCACACACCCCCGAATGAACAACAAGCCGAAAGGATTTTAATCATAGGGAATAATCTCTCCTTGCACTTTAACCGTGATTTTCGCAATCAAGTAGGATCTGAAAGGCCTTAAGAAAACGTGTTTCGAGCATAAATTGTACAGTATAGCAGAATAACACTGTTAGTATGATTAGCTAACATTTGGAACTAATCATACAAACGGTTGACCAAAATAATATTCCAAAAGGGTCATCACAATCATCACGGAACAGAGTATCTGCGTCATAAAGGTTAAAACTTTAAAACACAGTAAGAATAATAAGATGCAAAACCAAATCAAAAGCAGAACAAAAATAGGAAGGAGAAGTCAATAAAATGAATATTACTCTCTTACCAGCAGAAAAATCATTTGGTAAACTGTTGATGACAGTCAAAAGCTGGTTATTTGAAACCTCAACCAACTGTTTACAACTTGGCCGGTAACAAGGAACCAGCACTGCAAAACCATCGTCATCCTCATCATCATCGCTCCTGAATTCAGGTCCATGAGGCTCCACCCACCCTATGGACCAATCTGGGCCATCGGATTCTGATCCTGCTGGCAAGTTAACTTCACCATCTGATGACTCCAAAACAGCATCTTCATATCTCTTATCAATTTTCCTTTGTTCCCTACTCTGCCATTTCCTCTTCACCTTTTTGTGTTTTTTAGGAAATTTAACACGATCGGGCTCTCTCTGTCCAAAGCCCCAATCAGGAGAAGAATTTAAAGAGGACCCATTTGAGACAGACTGTCTCTCCTTTTCACCCCACAACCACCTTGAAAACCGATTCATTTCTTGATTTGCAATTTGCAAAGTAGCTCCTAACTTTTGCAGCAGTTACTGGATTAGGAAGTGATCGATTATAATCAATGAATTATTTAAAAAATAGTTGAACTCCTATGTTAAATTCTGCAAACTCACCAAAATCACTCCCAAATTATGGAGAATAAAGAAGAAAAAAAGACCTTTTTTGCAAAAAACAGCTCAAGCAACATTAATGAAAACAAAAAGGCTTCTTTACAGATTTCTCAAAAAACAAATCACCCCACATAAACGTCCAATAATGAATCAGTAGTTAGGACAAAGATAAAGTATCACTGAAACTCTTTTAGTTACTCAAAGCCACCATCAACAAGGAACTAAAAACCCACCAAAATAGAAATAAAACACAATGACAAATTGGGTATCAGATACTAAGAGAAATAATCCCAAAGGTCAAAACTTTTCTCTTGTTTCAAAGAGAATATCGACTGAAGCCCAAAAATTTTGCATCGCTAGTCCAAAAATCACGCGATTCAAGATCAAAGCAATCCCAATTCTTGCTTCCCCAAGCCCCCGGAATATCCTTTTCGGTAAGGGTAAGTGAGTTCCGTTGATCCGAAACGACCAAACAACCGTATTATCACAAACCCATGAGAAAAAGGCCAAAACTTTTCACCGGAAAATCGCAAAACTTAGTTCCAAAGTCAAAACTTTGAACACAAGGAAAGAATCCTACAGAAGAAGTGTATAAGACTCTACCCCCCCTCTCTCTCTCTCCTTCTCCTCTCCGCCCACTTCCTCTCTCTACTGCGAAACAAACTAATAGAGCAGAGTCTTTGCGTCTTCTTCTGCTTTTGAAGAGCAGAGTCTTTGCGTCTTCATATACAAGTCTACATAGTTTAATATTATTTTTATCGATTTAGTTAATCTAGACAATTATTTGATCTAACGAGGCTGATCGGACGGTTGATGTTCCTCGGAGACGCGTTGCCGAGTTGACAAGAAATTTATTTTTTACTCAACTTATTATTTGTTTCAATCATGGATCATATCATAGTGATCATCGGCCGTTGATCTAGTGGAGAAGTGGACAGAAAGCACCGTCCAAAGAAGCTGATGGTTTTGCTGCACATCCAATCATTTGTTTGTGTGCGGTTCTTGTTAGTGACACGTGTAAAATAGGTCAGCCTGTAGTTTATTTAACTGAAACTAATAGCAGTAGAGTAGTAATCGGATACAACTGGCTTTATCTTACTTAAATATCATCCTTCTCTTGGTAGTTAAAATAAACCCAAAGCTAAATCATTGGATTGGATAAGCAAATTTGTACTTATCCGCATAACAAATAGGAATGAGTCTTTTGCGTATGAGCGGAAGAAATTCAATTTCATTGGTTAAAGAATTATTAAATTAAACAATTAATTTGATTTAAATAATTAATAGTAATCTTCGCATTTAATACTTTTTAAGAATGTGAAAATGTTTAAAAAGTTTAAATTAATATTTTTATTTTTCAAATAGATTAAATATTTTTATACAAAATATTAAATTGAGTATGTGTTGTTTTGAAATATTTTGTTTATTTAAGATACAACTAAAAATTATAAACTTCAAACAACTTCCAAGATTTTAGGGATTAATTAATTTCTTACCTAAAAGTTTCTAAAGGTCCACTTACAATTAATGATTTAAAAATTATACTGAAAATTAAATTAATAAGATAAGAAATTTAAAGTTTAAAAGGTTAAACTAATATTAAGGTCTTGTTTAGTTGTTGAATGATCAACTAAAAAATAGATGATTGAATAAATTTAACTGATTAACTTTGGTTGATCAGTTGTCTTTAATATTTGGTAATCAGCTGATTGGGTTTACTGATTGAATTCGATCAGCTGATTTTTAAAAAGCTTAAAAGTAGTAGTATTTTATGTTATCAGTTGATAAATATTTGTTTGGCTGATAATTCTACCATCAGTTAATTCTTGTTTTCTGTATCATATTGTAGCCATTTGTTTCGGAAGTTATGTAGACTTGTTATTCATTTCTTGTTCGAGTTAAATCCCTCTCATATTCATCATCCAACAATTAATAATAATAATTAATTTGTAAATTTTGTTTTCCATTTCTTTATTAATTTAATCATTTTAACTTTTGCTCTTTATTTTAATAATTCAAAAAAATTATAAATCATAAACAAAAATATATTAAATTTTGATTAGATTAAAAATTTTATTTAACCCTAATTTATTAATTCATTAAATAATTTATTATTCTTTACTAAAAATATTCAACGAAATACTAAAATATATAATATTCATATCCTTTTTTTTTAAGTCACGTCCTTATAAATTATTTTATAAATAAACAGTCAATACTAAACAACTAATCTTACTAAACATATTTAATAAACAGTTTATACAATCTGTTAGTCAAATCAGCATATATAATCAGCTATCAACTAACAGCTAATACAATAAGTTAATTGTCAAACAAGACCTAAACCTTTATAACTAAAGATTAAATAAATATTAAAATTTTAAAATCATATTAAAAGAGAGTATCTTTCATTTAAAGTTTAATTAAAAAGACATATTATTAAATAAAAATTAATTAATTTGTTTTAGTTTATAAAAATTGATTATTTTTTAAAACTCAATCGATTAATTAATAAACTAATTAATGTTTAACAAGAAGGATTATTAAAATAAATAGAAATAAAAAATTGATTGGTTCAAAATTTTGATGATTGAATTGAACGAACCGATTAAATTTTTTAATTATAAAAAATAATGAACTTACTATAACGTAAAAATGAAATTTTAAAATAGAATTATTCAAGAAAAATGTTAAATAATACAATATCTAATTAAATTGAATATATGTTATATTGAAATATTTTGTTTATAGGAACGAGTGTTTATTTTTATCTTATTTAACAAACCACTAGAAATTAGAAACTTCAAACATCTTCCACTATTCTAGGGTTGAATTAAATTAATTTTCTTCATAGAAGCTTCCAGTGAAACATCAAAACATGTAATGAGCTTACTCTACTCGTTTCGTAGAGAAACAAGGCCCCAGAAAATATCTCTCTCGGTTTTTAAGTTTTTAATGTAGGAACTTCCAAAGTGTAAGGGTCAAAAATGTCGGACCTCTTACTTTTGTCCTTTTTATCTTCCAGTGAGCCTTCTTTTGCGGCTCCAATGAATTTGCGCGTTCTAATCTCATAAATAAAAATTCGTACACGTTGGAAACACCAAACTCTTTGGTGTTTCCTCTTCATTCCCTTCAAAAAGAGACCATTGGTCTTATTATTCAGTTGTCTAACATAAAAAATTAGGTTAATTACAAAAATAATCTTAAACTTTATTTCATCTTAAAGTATAAATACAAATTTTAAATTATTCAACTTTCAATTTTTAATTTTTAACAAAAATAATATTACACATTAACGTAAATAAAGTGATGAATCACATCAAATTATTACTTACGATACGAGTTATTCGATTTCAACTATTGCGGTACGAAATATATTATATTGCACTCACTAGAAAAACCATCATTCAAAAGTTTAGGCCTTTAAATTATTTTAATTTAATATCAAATAATATTTAAGATTAAGCTTATAAATTGAACATTCTTTAGGGTGGATGAATTATGCTAATTATCTAATTAATTTCTAATATAGAAAATAATGCCAAGTGAATTAAATTTCTGAAATAACACTAATTTTAGGAATTTTTCTAAACTGATATTATTTTAAATAGTTTGTTTCGTGAATTTAAGATTATATCATATTATTTAAAAAATATATACAAATTAATCTAACTAATTTCTAATATAAAAATTCTATAATAACATTAATTTTAGGAATTTTTCTAAAATGATATTGTTTTAAATGATTTATTTCTTGAATTTAAAATTAAAATGATATTATTTAAAAATATATACAAATTGTTTGACACATTGGACCTCAAATTGATCTTTTATGCTTGAATGTGACTTAAAATTCAGATGAATTGAACTTACATTCATAAAATTCGAATCAAACTGAATTTAATAAGCCTGGATTGCTTAAATCGTTAGACCTCAAATTGATCTTTTATACTTAAACCTGACCCAAAATTTAGATTAATTGAACTTGACTAATAAAATTTGAATCAAACTGAGTCTAATGAGTCTGGCCCTCCCGATTGGAATGGAATCTAAAGTATATAGTTTGAAAAACACAAAGGAAATAGCCAGGAAAATCATGATATATGGATCCACTTGTCATAGAAGGCGACAATAAAAACCAAAGACAGTGAAAGGGAGGCTTAAAGGTGAGGTCATGCAATGCCAACTTGCACTGGGCGTGAGGTTAGCCTGTTCTACTTTTCATCCTCCCACTTGAGCCACCTGCATGTGCCAGGAACAAGCTAAAAGCCAAAGTCTAAGCCTATATGTCATTAATTCCTTCATGTTTCAGCAAAAGATTGGCTCCTGCCAATGACCCATTGATGATTTATTTTTTCTTCTTTTCAAATATGTCATTGTCGATTGGTGAATGAAAGGAGAAATGGGTTGATCTGTCTTTCACTTTGTCTTGAAAAATGAAAAACTCAAAGCCAACAAGGAAGACAATATCAACGGGTATGGAATTATCAATACTTTGGAAGGATGCGGTTGGTAAAGAACTAGGTCAAATTCATACCACTCAAATTTTGGTTTTACACGGCTTTATTTCGTTATTATTATTATCTTTTTATTTACATTTTATATTTACTGCATTTCAATTTGTCATTGTCTTCGTCGTCATCATTATGTCAGTTTGAATTCCGCATTGAAACGAGATATAAGGAGGTCTAATAAAACGCCTGAAGAGGTCTAATAGTATTACTCTTAGATAATAAATAAGCTGATTCTATTTACTTACCTTATGTTCTATTTGTATACTTATTTATTTATTATTTTTATCCTTTTTATTTATTATATTTTTATTTCATTACTATCATTATCTTTTTATTTATACTTTTTATTTATTGTATTTCAATTATTATTATTTTATCATTTTAATTTGTATATATTTTTATGTAAACTCTCTCGGATCTTTTTCAAAACTTTTATTAGTTTGATGTAAAATGAAAACGTTATAATTAATTATTCAATTAACTGACTAAAATAGTTTTATTTATTAAATATTATTAAAATAATATTATTTTACTTGATTCAAATTAAATTTTTATCCAATTTTAACTTGAATTTAATCAACTAAATTTTAATCCCTTGATTTTAATATAAAATTAAAAATAATTACTATAATATTTTTATAATAAAAATAAAGTAAACACGTAGTTAGTTGTTGAATTGACCTAATCAAATCCTAGGATAACAATGAACATGGTTATCGTTATATGTGTATGGGCGGCTTTGACTATGATAATTTGTTATTAAACTAGTTTATCTTTATTACCTCTTTGGTTATTCCCGTTTTAATCATCCTTAATCTATCAAAAGACAACATTATGGTCTGCATTTAGCTCATAAATTTGAATCTCATTTAATAATTAATTATTAAATTTAATTTAATCATACGTGAATTATATAGTTGGTACCTGAAAATGATCTTTTTGTTTCCTTTTTCTCCTGCCAAAATGGACGCTACACTCTGGCAGGATCAGACTTGGGATCACAATTTCTTTATCCATCCCAATTGAAGAATCGATTAATTACAAATTTAATTAATAATTAATTACATATTTAATCACAACCATTGTGATCCTTACAGCCTATATGACAATAATTACATAAAAAAATTACACACATGGTTATAATCGTGTTCATCCTTATCTTATACAATCAAATTATAAGATAACAACGAACATGGTTATATCATATGTCTACGGGTATGGGCGGCTATGATCATAAAGAGTCGTTATTAAACTTATCTTTCCTTGATTATTCCTGTTTTCGTCATCCTTAATCTAACAAAACTTATATTTGATCATGACTTCACGAGGGAGACCATGTAGGAGACGATTGGGTAGGGTTTGCCCATTTGGATTTAAAGATTGTAATGTATCAATCCCTAGTCCCTACCAATGTTCTAAAAATTCAACTAATTTACTATATTTATTTGTAAAAATCTTGACATCACCAATTTTTTAATTTTTTATAAATTTTGTTAAACTAAATAATTTTTATAAATTAAAATTAATTAATTAATTTTTATTTAATAATATTTTTAATTAAACATTAATTTTTTAATAAGGGATGACGATTTTTTTCATTTTTCGAAATCTTTAATTTTTATTCAATTTTTAATCATAAATCTTACCGGTTTAACTTTAGTCTAGTTTTTAAAATACTAATCCTAACTTATTTTATAAATATGATTTAGATTTATTTTATAAATTTGAATTAATTTTGGATTTTAGCTCATATTCAAATAGATGTGGATTAGGTCAAGCTTATTTTAAAATTTATTGATCAAGTTTGATAAGAAAATGACTAGTTATTGGTCACCACACTCAAGTATCAAGCCATGGAAGTTCTACAGATGTTTGTTAGCACATGCAGATCAGACTGGTGGGATTAATGATTTTATTCTAATAATCACATGTTGATTATATGGTTGGTGCCTGAAAATGATCTCTCTCTAACAAAAATGGCTGCTCCAATCTTGCAGGATCAGATTTGGAAAATTTGCACTGCAATTTTGTTACTTAGCAGTTCTAATTGTTTGGGAATCACAAGTTATCTATCCATTTCATTTAAACTTGAATGGTTAACTTTTGATTTATCTTTTTTGATATGATGATAAATAATTTGAATTTTAAATAATCATATGGATAAAATTTCCAATGACCAATATTATGAATATTTTTTATTTGATAAATGATTAAAATATTGCCTATATGTCTTATATATTTTTGAAAAATTAATAATTTTTAATTAACTTTTAGGAGTTTGATTTTTAAATAATCTTATGAGTGAAGTCTACAGTTTAAAAATAAATATGAAAATTTTAATAACCGATTTATGAATATTGTAGATAATGAATTATATATGATTTTTAAATAAATATCACTTTTAAAATTGAAGATATAGATTATGAAATTTAAAATTTTCTTGATACATTAGAACTAATCCAATTTATTAGAAAAATAAACAGAATATTAAATTCTGAATTAATTATAGATATATATATATAGATATAGAAAATTTTAAATTTTAATACTTCAAATTCGCTTTTTTGAATTTAACTGAACTTAAGTTTGGGCTTGTCAAATTTTTTTGGGCCTTAAATGTTACTTAACCTAATCTTATTCTTACATAACAACAACAATAATAAAAACAACAACAACGATAATAAAAACAATAACAACAACAACAATAATTCAATGAAAGTCTTGCTGATAGATGAGTTTTGAGAAGGTCTGTATTATGCATATTTACTCTAATTGATAGAAAGATTGTTTTTGATAAGGCCGTACGAAATAATATATATGCATATGCATATTAAAATAATAATTATTAAAAAATAAAAATAGAAATAAAATAGACATAAATAATAATAATAATAATAATAATAATAATAATAATAATAATACTTTATTAATTCGTAATTAAATTGAAGTTTCTTGTTAAAATTTACCATTGGAAACAACTTTGGGCCCAGACGAGCCTGTACTACTCTGCGTACCGTAACCCAACTACCATGCCAACGGCTAATTGGATTTCTAAAGCAATCCCGTCTGTACAGTTAACGCCGCTTAGGTTGCCATCCAACAATTTCAAATCCAAATAATCCCTCGTCGCCAACGGCTATCTTTCATAAGCCACTTTCTCAATTCAAATTTCCCTTATGCTCTCTGTTTTTTTCTTGTTGAATCTGAAGGGATTTGTACGAAAACCCTCGCAGATGGCAAAGATTTGATCTTTTTAACAGGTACGTTTCCGGGTCGCTCTTCTTTCGTCATGCTGTTGTTTGGTTGCCGAGAAAATGCATGAAAAGAAACCAAGAGAAAAGGGAAGAAAATTTTGAAAATCTTCTCAAACACTCAGTTGGAGAACTCTTCTTTTGTTTTGTAATACTTTCATGTTAATTAAACACTAAGGAGGTTATTAGTTACTGTAATGACAAACGCCGTGGCCGCTGTAAAATTTAGGAAAAGTTTCTTCATACTATGAAGTTCTTTTTCTTTTGCTTTCAACTACTTTCATGGATTTTGTTGTTTCGTTAATTACTTTGAATATCTTCGTTTTCTAGGGCTTTACTTATTTTTTTAAAAAACTTCTGAAATTACTTGTCTGTTTAGTCTAAGGTTTTATTGGTTAATAAAAATTAGGATTAGGAACCATAGTTTGACGCGAGACTCTCAAGATAAGAATGCAGTTGCAAATACTTTACAAGATTGTAATGGTCATCCTGAAATTTCCCCCAGTTGCTTTAGGTGGTTTTGGTCAAGTTCCATTCCTGGATGAAATTTTTCACAAGGCACTTCTTCATCACAAAGATGAAATTCTCAATCAGTTGTACACATCAGAAACAAAAGCCGCATTTTCTATGGAGCATAAGAACGTTTTCAATTTTGTATTATCTTAGAATATTCTTTGTTTGAAAGTTGATGCTGCATTTTAAGTTTGAGTTACCTTAATATGCCACAATGTTTGTTTTGATGATCATTTTACATCGCAAACAGGTGTTCTTTCGTCAGTTTACACTCAGAAGGAAGGAAATGGAGAGGATCTGTGAAGAGTTAGACGAGGCTAAACTCGAGATAGAGAGGCTCAAGGCACTGCTGAAAGGCAAAGTAGATTTATCTGAAAACTTAAGGAAAGCTTGCAATGAACAACTCATCAAGTTAGAAGAAGCGACTTCGAAAATTGACAAGCAGTCCCAAGAACTTAATGAAAAGGCAGAGGAAATCTTTGTGTTGAAGCAAAAGTGTGAGGATGTCCAGTTCAGATTGAATGAAAAAGAGTCCACAATTAGGTGTCTAAGCACTGCAACTGACAAGCTTAGGGTTGATTGTGAGGAGAACTGCAGAAAATGGGAGGAGGAAAAAAGAGGATTGGTGCTGGCTTTGGATGATGCGAATGAGAAAAGCATTGATCAAGAGCAAAAGATCAATGTGCTTATGGCAGAGAATGAAGGTCTAAAAGGACTTTTGTCAACTTCTCAAAAGAAGTGTTCAGAAGCAGAAAAGAAAGCAAGAGCACCCAAAGAACTGAGAGAAAGAGATGACATGCTTCTCAAGTTAGAGGAAGAGAGCAGGAAGGTTGAGGATAAGCTAAAATGGAAGAAAGAGCAATTTAAACATCTAGAAGAAGCACATGAAAAGCTACGTGAACAGTTCAGACAAAGCAAGAAAGATTGGGAGCGTGAAAAGTCTACATTGATTGATGAGGTTTGTTCACTGCAGACAAGCTTGGATTCTCAGACCAGAATTTCAGAAGACCTTGGTAACCGGTTGAAAATGTGCAACCAAGCCCTAGCTCATGAAGAAACTCGGAGGAAATATCTGGAAGTGGAATTTTCTGAATTTAAAGCACGTTTTGAGAATGTTTTAACCGAGTGTGAGCAAGCCAAGTCACAAATTGAATGCTTGACCGCTCAGAGAGACAAAGAAATTGCAGCTCTGAGACATGCATTAGCCACAAAGGAGGCGTTTTACAGAGAAAATGAATACCGAGTTGGAAAGCTAGAGCAGGAGAATCAAGAACTACTTGCAAGCATTAGAGAACTCCAGGAAACTGGGATTCAGGAAGTGGGGAACTCTTCTTCTATTGCAAAACTTCGAAACAAGCTAAAACGTGTGGAGCAGATGCACAGAGATTGTTCTGCAAATCTTAAAGCTAAAGACGCTGAGTGGAGCTCACAACTGGAAATGTTAACCGTAGAACTAAATCAATACAGATCTAAACTAGAGCTTAAAGAAGAAGAAGTGGAAGGGCTCAAAATGGAAGTGGAGAACTGTCATTTTGAGATAGTGCAGTTGAAGCTGCAGAATGAGGAGGCTTCTGTAATGTCATTGGTGCTGAAATCTGGAATAGCCGAGTCCCATTTAAATCTTAGAGAAGTCGAGACTAAGAAAAGCGTCTCCGACAAGGAAAAAGATGAAAGTATTTCTCTCTTGATGAAGCAGCTGGAAATGAAGAATATTGCTCTGGCTAAAGCAGAAACGTGTGCCGATGATGAACGTCATAAAGCTGCATCTTTATTAAAGAGAATTGAGTCCTTGATTCTCATAGAAGAGCAGCAAATCCTACTTCAGAAGGAGCTTGAAAGGTACAAGGACATGGTTAAGGAATCATCCAGCTATCAAGTTCGGTTCAAGGAACAGTCTTTGCAAACGGAAACTGACTTGAAAGAAAAACTTCAAGCTGCTTGCGATGCCCTAGACATGGCTAATTCAGAGTTGGCTAAAGAACGAGAGAAGGTTATATCTTTGTCAACGAGGATCGAGTCCTTGAGTTCCATCGAAGAGAAGCAGCTCATGATGCAAGGAGAGCTTGAGAGCTGTAGAAAAATGATCGAGGAATCATCCAAGCATCAACTTTACTTGGAAGAGCGAGCTTTGCAAATTGAGAATGAGTCAAAGGAGAAACTTAGAGAAGTATGTGATGCGTTAACCTTAGCCAATTCCGAGTTGTCTCAACAACATGAGAAATCATCCTCTTTATCTAAGAGGGTTGAGTCCCTGGATATGATCGAAGAACAAAGGCTATTGCTGCAGAAAGAGCTACACAACTACAAGAAAATGCTTGAAGAATCATCTAAAAACCAACTTCTCTTACAGAAGAAGGCTCTGCAAACAGAAACAGAATTGAAGGAGAAGCTTAAAAAAGCTTGCGATGCATTGGAAACAGCAAAATCTGAACTGGCTAAAGAACGGGAAACGGCAGCATCTTATTTGAGCAGGGTTGAGAATTCTAGTATCATCGAACAGGAGCAGCTCGAGATGCAGAAAGAACTCGACATGTGTAGGGAAATGCTTGAGGAATCATACAAGTGCCAAGTTCGCTTGGAAGAGGAAGCATTGCTCAGAGAAAATAACTCTAAACGGGAAATTCAGGAATTGCACAAGGCTTTAGACAATCTCAACTCCGATTTGGCAGCCAAAGTTTGTGAAGAGCATGCATTTGAATTTGAATTGTGGATATGGAAATCTATAGCTGAACGTTTTAAAGATGACCTTGAAGAAAGTCAGTCACTTCGTAAAGAATTAGAAGCTTCTCTTATTGCACAAGTAGAAGTTGGAGAAACATTCAAGCTGGAGAGGGATAATCTTTCCCGTATGTTCGAAACACAGGACATCGGAATAGATAATCTGCAGCGACAGGTCTCGTTATATGAGGAAGAACTTAAAACAAGAGAATCAGAGAAGGATAGCTTTCTGCAAATGATGATAGAGAAGGACAAATCGTTAGAGGATCTTCAGAAGGAGATTGAGTGGCTAGAACAAGAGTCATTGAGAAGAGAAATTGAAGGTTTAATTTCCTTTCAAACAGGAGCGGAAAGAACATTTGAGCTCGAAAAGGAGAAACTAATCCAGCTTATTGAAAAGAGAGACCAAAGAATAGACGAACTCTTGCAGCTTGAGCTCACCGGGGAGCAGGCGCAGATCAGTTTGCTCCAGGAGAACTCGGAGAAGATTGTGGCTGCTGAGATTCTGACACAACTAGAAATTGAGGAGAAGAAGTTGATGATTAAGGAGCTGGAGGGTGATGTCCACTCTCTACAGCAGAAACTCGAACTTCAAGGAAGATCCCTGTCTCAATCAGAACAACAATCATTACAGATTGAAACTGAACTAGTTGCAAAACAGATAGAAATGAAGAACTTGATCAATGTAATGGAGGGAAAGCTAAGATCTTCAGAAGCTTTAGTTGATGAGCTTGAGGCCGAGAAAGCATCTTTAGTTGGAGATGTGAGGAAATTGTCATCAGAGAATGAGACCTTGTTGGGTTTTGTTGCTGGAATAGGTGACAGGATCAGTCAGATCTCTGAAGAAGACACGCAACTGATGGGAATCCTGGAAAAGATTGTGCATTCTCCTGGAAACATGAATCCTTACAACATGTCATCTTTTACAAAGAGTGCTCAGGCGATTTCCAAAGATAGATCACCATTCAGAGAACTCAACTAGTTGCCACAAAGTACAAGGGGTCTAGTTGCTATTTAGACTAACTTAACACAGGTTGTTCTTCCTGATTTCATCGATACCACACCATTTTTTAAGCATGGTTTTGCGGCTTCTTTGTATATTATGCGTGTACAAGCATTGTACTGATTGGATTGTTACAATTTGCCATTAGTACATATCTCATTTGTACTTCTAAATGCAAGATTTGGAGAGGTCAATAATATACAACTTTATCCTTAATTAATTGAAAAATTATTTTCGAGAGTAATTTATAATAAATTATAATAATTATTTCAACTATAATTATATTATTACGAAGGATTACTTATCACAATTTAAAGCACACATTCTAATGATTAATGAAGAATAATGCCTTTTTACTGCAATTCATTATTCTTATATTGTATTTACTATGTATAAACACAAATTGAGATTATTTTTAAAATTTAAAATTTAAATTCTATTGAAATTCAAGTTTTTAATTAAATTTTGGGTTAAGATGTTGATTAGGAGGTCTGATCCAGTCTGGAGACTCAAGCTTTTTTCATTTAGGCCCGAGTTCGGCCCGACAAGAATAAGCCTATTCTGGAAGTTAAATGTCCAATATCAAAACGACATTGGAGATTTGTCGTTTGGAGCAAGAGGAGATACGTCGGACTGTTCTTGGTCTTAAATTGTCGTCTGTGACGTGGCAATCCTACGTGGCAATCCTACGACCGACAGCACTCAAAACGCACCGTACGAGTCCCCAAGGTGTAGAAATCAGCGCAGCCACCAGGAAATGTTAGAAGCCTGAAATTCTGCGTTTATACTTTTCCGAGTCCTCCCTGTTAACTTTGTGCGCTTTCCTGTTTGTATTCAGTTTGATTTTGAATATAAGTGAGTATGAAGGACAGATTTTTCTTTTTAATTTCAAATTGTCCGGTACTATTCACACCCCTACATGTTAATTTTTTATGGTAGTTCTTGATTTTCCCTAGGCTATTTTGTTTGATTCCATTTGATTTCACTGGAAAGTTTTGATTCTTTGCATGCTCAGGGTTTCGGTTCTGGGTGGGGAAAGTTTCTATCATTTCGATTTGTGAACTTGATTGATTGAGGATGTTTCTGGGCTTTGAGCTTACAAGAGAAAGTTGTTTCCTTTCTGAGTTTGTCAATTAGAATGTTGAAGAAAATTAGATGTGGTTAGATAGTGTTGTGGAGATTTGATTCTGATAATATGATTCTTAATCATTAGATAATCGCAGTTTTCTTTCTGTAAAGGTTTGGGGTCTTAATGAGTATGAGAAGTCTTTGGATAATCAGGGCTGAATTTTCCTCCATTAATTTGAAGTGCTGATGATGCTATTCTGTTCTTGTGTTTCTCTTTTTCTCCAAGGCTTTGTTTTTCTTATGCATTGCTTTCCTTTAATGTTGTTTAATTGATAGATGAATTAATGTGCTTTTTGATATTAAGGTTTTAATTATTTGATTAGTTTTATTATACTGTTGGCTGGATATCATGCTTTTCTATTTTAGTTCTGATTCAATTACCTAAATCTTGTTTTCAGGATTCAGGAATCTGAATCGCCTAACTGCAATTTGGTCTTTTTGTCAACATCTGCCTCTCAACCTTATTAATTGCGGCTTATATTATGTTTTGATCTGACTCCACTGGTGAGCATCAATCTGGCAATGGCTCGTAGTGGTTCCTTGCAACTGTCCCATGATTTGGGGCTTTGCAAGAACCATGACGTGAAACTTTGTGGCAGCCACAGATGCAACAGAAATTTTCTGGTACTACAATTATTTTTTCTTTTCACTTCCTTCTATGAGACCTTTCACTTTTCCGTGTCTTTAGCTTTTCCTTTTTGGTTGAATCCTGAAGTGCTATGTTTGTCTTTAGAGCGTAATGAGAATGGGCAAGTTGCCTCTACTGAGTACCAGACTCTCGTCACACTGTGAGGTAATTATTTTAGTTTGTGTTTGGATTTAACTCTTCTTTCAGTGAAAATGTGTTTATATCATGAATTCATTGTATGTTACATTAACCTAAATGTTCATGCAAACATGTGTTTTGTCCACAGATTATATTTTCATTTTGTACTGTTTATTCTCTTGCTTTTCTCCATAATCTTTCGACTTATCTATAATATTCCCAGAAAACATCTTTTCTTTAATTTGTTTTAATTATACCTTTTTTCAGAATTTCTTTAAATATATTGCTTTCGTGTTTTTATTTTGTCACTAGCTTTCAAAGGGGTTTATAATGTAACTGAGTTTTAGACTTTTAGTTAAATATGTGTTGACCAACCATTATGAATTCTGAGTAAGTGTTGTGATTATTCAGTCAACAAGATGCTACAATTTAAACTAAAGCTTCTTGTCACTACTTTTTTAGCACAAGCCAAACTTGTTTGTTCAATTCAACCTTTTATGTTGCTACTGCTATTACGCTGGTCTTTTAGGGCTTGTTTAGTTGGATGTTAATTAATGGAATGGAATGGAATGAAATGAAACAGAACGGAACGGTTTATAATGGAATGGAATATAATATAGTGAATAGTTGTTTGGGAGGGTTGGAAGGGTTCATAATATAATGTAGTGACATGTTGTTTGGAAGACGGATGGAATGAAATGTAATATATAATAAATGACTATTATACCCCAGATATTAAAATGGCTGTTATAGGAAGTTTAACGCTATGATTTTAAAACAAAAGTCATGAACAATTAAAAAGTCATAGTTCAAGTTACAACCATGACAAATTTATTTATATATATATATATTTAAAATAATAAAATTTTTATTATTTTATTATTAATTATATACAATTTATTATTAATTATATAAAAATATTATTACTTAGTTAATAAATTTTATTTTATTATATCATATGTGGTTTATATTTAGAAATAATTTATTTATATTTTTATTTAAATAGAAATATATATAGACAATTAAAGAATAATTATATTTTCTCTATTTTTATTAATAAAAATTTTATTAAAATTTTATATTTTATTATTAATAATATAAAAATATTATTATTAGGGTAAGGAGAAATAATATAAAAATATTATTAATTATATACAATTTTTGTGGACCGTAATATGTAAGTCTGGGAAAAAGGGGGTTAGGATTAGAAGAAATGATTAGTGTTAAGAAAAATTATTGAGGGTAAATTAGGTAGTATGTATTTATTAGTTTACATTTCATTCTAGGTCTCCCGAATCGGAGGTTTCTTATTTTCACTGTTTAGGATGGAATGGAACATAATATGAAACTCTCCATTTCCATCTTATTCCCTTCCATTCTATTATGAAACCCTTAACCAAACAATGGAAGTGTTTTACGTTCTATTTCGTTCCATTAGCAACCCCTCAACCAAACAGGGCCTCAAGTTGCAGGCTCTGTTGTTGCTGCTATTTTCACCTCAATCTTAACTTGTTTATTTAATTCAACCTTTAACATCTATGTACATAAGAAGTTTGAAATTGCTTATACTGATCTTTAAGAAGTTTACTTCTACTATTTAACCAATCGTGCGCCCTTTGACAATATGCCTTTGCTTTCAGTTTCACCAACAGGACTCTTGGCATGTTTGTCCATTTCGAAATTCATACAGACCAATACATTTTTTACGAACTAGAAGCAACAATTTTAGATGTCATTCTTTACTAGTACCAGGCGGAGCACCTGATCTTTCGAGCGTGAAGGCTGCTTCAGGGACATTGACTAGGTATTTCACGTGATACCACTGACAAATATATGTTTTGCACATTGATATTTTCATTTTGAATTTGTATTTGATTATGTGACATTCTATTTTATTAGATGCTTGCATCCTTTATTTGTTTCAATGTTTAGGTGAATTCTTTCCAATTATATTATTTTTGTCTTGTTGACAACAACATCATTAGTGGCAGACTGCAATTATGGCGATTTAATGTTGTTGGTCTTCAGGTGGCTAACATTCTCTGTGAAGCTGTGGTGTATGATATACTGACGTGCCTTTCAATTCATTATTTCGAACTCATGCACTGTGCTCTTTATATTTGGATGGACAATAACATTAATAGTTGCAGGTCATATAATGTTCTACATGGCAGCCCTCTGATATTGAAAGTAGCCCCGGCAGTTGTTGTTATTATCTTTGCAATATGGGGTCTTGGGCCACTCATGCGTCACAGTAGAAACCTGCTATTTCATGTATGTGTGTGGGTTCTGATCATTATTTGAGCATTGTGTTGGCTTGCCGCAGTTGTGTAATTCTGTAATATTTACTTTATTTGGCAGAAAAATGATAATAGCTGGAAAAAGAGTGACACACACTATGTTATGAGCTCTTATTTGCAACCTTTGCTGCTGTGGGTTGGCACAACACTCATCTGCAGGTATAAGCATTGAGATTTTATTAAGTTGCAGAAGGAATACTAGACATCAACAACCATAAATTCATAAATTGTATCCACTTGCAGAGCACTGGATCCTGTAGTTATGCCGACAGAAGCTAGCCAGCTTGTTAAGCAGAGACTTCTGAATTTTGTGAGATCATTGTCGACTGTGCTGACTTTTGCCTATTGTTTATCAAGGTGACTGCTTTTCCTGCTTTTCTTCCTTAATTTGTATGATGCAATCCTCCAAGTTAGAGTTATCAGGGTTAATTGTTTAACAGCCACTGAACATGGAGAATGTTATGATGCAGTGTGATTCAAAAAGGTCAAAAGTTCTTCCTGGATTCTAAGGAGCCCAACAATGATACAAGAAATGTACGTGTTGTGTTGTTGCGTGTATAACTTAAATATTGTAGCAAGCCATGTATTTCTATCCACGAATCTTGGCTTCACTTGTGCTCATATTAAATTTGCTCAAAGTTAAATTTTAACTCATTGTTCTTTAATTTCCACAAAAAAAAAGTTTTAACGCATTTGTTTGCCATTAGATGCCCAAACTAAAATTTGAAGTCCACTGTCACTTCAGTCTGCTGCTGATGGTGTCCAGTGAACAGTCAATGGAATGCAAATAGTCTGAACTGCTTTGCTCAATTTAGAAGACATTGAAAAATTGGTCGGATAATCATCAGTACTCATGGCTTGCATGAGTCTTGTTTACCGGCAGACTGGTGTTCTTAACTGTGCATCAAGAGTTTGAACATGTTCTTCTTAGTACCATCTCCTCACCATCTTAGAATGTGAAATAAAAAGATGTTCACTCTGGCATGTTACTTTTATTTTTCTGTTTGTCTTGGTTAAAAGCCTATTGTGCAAAATCAAATCTTTGACGGGTTTTTATGAATTTCTTTTTGGGCAGATGGGTTTACAATTTGCCGGGAAAGCTGTATACTCTGCAGTATGGGTCGCAGCTTTTGCACTGTTTATGGAGCTACTGGGTTTCTCTACACAGAAATGGCTAACAGCTGGAGGTCTTGGGACAGTATTGCTTACTCTTGCCGGCCGTGAGGTGAATTCCAGGACCATGTCATATTGATTCATCCACTTGTAACTTATGTGGACCGGATTGTAATACTTTTTTCAGCCTCTAGGGCAATCTTTTCATTTCATTTTTGTTAATTAATTGTAGTTTACTCATTTCTTCTAGCATCTACGATGTAGTTCTCATTTTTAAACAGTTTGACATAAGTTTTGTTCACTTTTTCAGATATTCACGAATTTCCTCTCAAGTGCGATGATTCATGCAACTCGCCCTTTTGTTGTCAATGAGTGGATTCAAACCAAAATTGAAGGCTACGAAGTCTCTGGTACTGTTGAGGTTTGTATTTGAAAACGCAACTGATGTTTGAAGAAACTGGGAGGATAGAGCTATGTAAAGATGATACCTGTTACAGTTGAAACATGATGTTTTTTAATTGTAATGTGTCTGGCTGAGCAAGGACCTTATGAAGTGCTAAGGGATGAGTGAATAAGATAACTGCATTTTTTATCACTAAGATGCATATTTCTTTTGATTGGTGGCATGGTTGAAACGACCTTCTTATTCAAATTGTTCCAATCCTCTGCAGCGTGTAGGTTGGTGGTCACCAACAATTATAAGAGCTGAAGATCGTGAGGCAGTCCATATTCCAAACCACAAGTTCACAGTGAATGTTGTAAGAAATCTCAGTCAAAAAACTCATTGGCGTATTAAGACTCATCTAGCCATTAGTCACTTGGATGTGAATAAGATCAATGTGAGTTGTTTATTTTGTCATCCATTCAACCACTACGATATGTTTCTCAAGTTATTGATGTGTGCTTCATGATGTGATATGAGCGCTACTCTGTGCACAGAATATTGTGGCTGATATGCGTAAGGTCCTTGCTAAGAATCCACAAGTTGAGCAGCAGAGATTGCATAGAAGAGTATTTTTGGAGAATGTCAATCAAGAAAATCAGGCCCTTGTGGTTTGTGCATCTTCTAACATATCAATTCTACATGCTTTTTTCTAACCTCAACTGAATACTCTTTCATTGCATTTTCCATATTTGTTTCCCACGAAAATGAAAAGAGTAAGTGGTGTTTTTCAGAGCCTTACATTACTAAAAAAAATAGACTATTGATGCTAAATTGGTAGTTGTATTGATAACTAGGGGATTGTTTGGTTCTGCTTCTATTTTTTATTGTAGTTTTTAGTTTTAGTTTTTGTTTTCGTTTTCTATTTTTCATTTTGTTTTTTAAAATAAAAATAAAAACCTGTTTTAGTTGTTAATGTCAATGTAGTTATATTTTTACTACTAATAATAATTATATATTAGATAAAACTTAAAAGATGAATTATTTTTAATTAATTAAATTTATTTTAATCTCTTATATAATATTTATTAATAAACTATTAGTAAAAGTTATTTTATTTTATTAAAATAAATAGTTTAATAATTAAAATTTATTTATAAATTAAAATTTATTTATAAATATATTTGAGTTATTAAATCAAAGTTTTATTTGAAATATTTTGAAGATTTTTTAAATGTAATTATATTAATTAATAATTATTAAGTTAATTTTATGTAATTTAATCACAAAATTTAAATAAATTATTAAATTAAATTAAATTATTTATTATTCATTATTTTTATTAATAATTAATATATTAAATAATTTAGTAATATATATTTAGTTGATTCTAAATCATATTATGAAAAAAAACAAAAACAAAAATCATCTTTTATGATTTTCATAAATTTTGAAAACAGAAAGAAATCAAAACCAAAAATAAAAATTAAAATTAAAAGAAGGATTTTTTACAAAATTAAAAAAACATAAATGGAAACAATCAAACTTTAGATTTTCTTGAATTATTTTTGAAGTGCTGTTAAATGACTTACATGAGACACTATTAAGGAGAGAAAGAGGGAGGGAGGGAGGTAGGGAGAGAGAAACTAAAAGCGAAGGATGAGGAGAGGAGGGGGGAAGATGATTAAGGGAGGGATATTATGGAGAGAGATCGAGAGTGGCAGGAGGGAAGAAGGGGATCAGGGAGGAGGTGAGGAGGGAGCTACCTATATTTGTGTATACATGTTTCATGCATACAATTTTATATGTTTAAGGATCTATATTGGAAGTTTTTTCTTTTATCTTAAACATTATATTCCCTTCTGTTGGTAACCATACAACTTCATATAGCATTTTTAAAGACAGAAACTTGTCTAATAGAGCTATGCACAATGCGTATATCATTTTATTGACTATCCTATTCAAATCTTTATAATGCAAAAGTGCAAAATTTAATCAGTTCTTTAGAAAATATATTTTAAAACCAATACTTCTAGTATTAACTGATAGCTATACGGGTCATAAACCCATATTGACTTACTCTAGAAGAAAGAGGAACATGGGCCACAAACCCATGTTAACTTATTCCAGGAGAATCACTAAGGCAAGGAATGATGAGTCAGCTAACGGTTAGACAAGAATTAGTTAAAGGAGAGAGAGAGGGGAGTATGTAAGGGAAGGGGGTAGTACAGAAAGGGGATCTTTTCTCTTAGTATTGTCTCAGCTGAAAGCTTGAGGGGCCATTGTTGGCTGATAGCTTTGGTGCTTGTAGTTTTCCTACGGGGCTATTGCTAAATACTAATAAAATCCTATATTAGCATCCATTTGCTTATCATTGGTGCTTTCATTGAGAGACCCAGTGTATGCAAACGAGAATGGCGTCACAGAAGTGGAAAGCAATGGATGCCCGTATGACAGTAGTAGAGACGAAGCTGTTGAACCATACAATCCAACTGGGGACCTTACATAAAAGCGTTGACGACCTCTCCAAAGCGTTAGCGGCGATGCACGCCGAAATGCGAGAGGGGTTCCAACGTCAAACTACACACCAATCACCGGAGGCTGGGTCGAGCTTTGTTGAACATGGGAAGTCGATACAGATGGCGGTGGAGGGCAGCGGCGTCACCTCCATGACGTTGGAGGAGTATCAACTCCGGGAAAAAAGGGTAGAGCTCCCTCCATTCCAAAGTGATGACCCGGTAGGATGGGTCTCTCGTGCGGACGTGTACTTCACCATTCAGGGTACCCCATCAGAACTTCGAGTTCAGCTGGCACAGATTTGCATGGAAGGCATGACATGGCATTGGTTCAAGGTTCTCCTAGCGTCGAAGCCAAAGTTGGATTGGGAGACCTTCAAAAGGGTCTTGTTTGATCGGTATGGAGATCACTACATCAGGAATCCTTTTTCCTAGTTGAAGACGTTGATGCAGTAGGGTACTGTGGACGAGTACGTGGAAACTTTTGAGATGTCGATGGCTCAGGTTCCTCCTCTTCCCGAAGATTAGTATATAGGTCTTTTCTTAGGGGGTTTACAAGAAGATATAAGGCTGGAGGTTTTATCTTTGGATCCTTCTTCCAGCTATAAGATGATCTCTATAGCGCGAGCAGTGGAGCGCAAACTAGCTCCATCAGTGACTAACAAACCGATAGCGAGCTGGAGACCCGTGGATGTTTCGCGGTTTGGACCCACCAACTCAACCATAGGTAGCCGCAACTAGGGCATCGTGCGACCCAACGTGGTCCAACCCCGGGTGCGTCCTACCGGTGGAGTTGAACAGAGACTCGGCTTTGAGAGGGCTATCGAGGGGCGACCAAAAGGGGCGCGAGACCTCTCTTATTAGGAACTAATGGACCGAAGGGCTAAGTGGTTATGTTTTTAATGTGGACAGCACTATAGTCCTACCCATGTGTGCCCAGACAAGCATTTGAGATTATTGATTTGGAAAGGGGACGATGAAGAAGAAAGGCTTCCTTCAGGTATAGGGGACAGAGAGGAGATCGAAATTGGTGAGGCATGGGAAATGGTTTGTCAAGTAGCTAAGTATGGGGAGATTATCCAATCTAAGACCCTCAAACTTGAGGGAATGATGGCTGGAGTTCTAATCTTGCTCCTCATAGACAGTGGGGCAAGTCATAATTATCTTTCGCAAGACTTAGTAGCCACCTTGGGTTTGAATGTGACTCCAACCGAATCCTATGGATTGAAATTGGGAAATGGAACCAAATGTTTCTCACAAGGTCGGTGTAAGGGACTTGTGGTATTAGTAGGGAATGTGGAGCTACTAATTGATGCATATATTCTTCAATTGGGGGGGATTGTTCTGGTTTTGGGTGCAGAATGGTTGGAAACTTTAGGAGTGGTGAGAGTAGACTTCAAGCAGAAAACAGTGAAATGGGGATTTGAACAGGGAAAGTAGTCACCTTGAGAGGGCAAGGCTATAAGCAGCCCCACCAAATTTCTGCCTTGCAAGGGATGCTTCATTCCATTGCGATGGAATTTCAGAATGAGCAGCAAAAGGGTGAGGTCGAAGTGCTTGTTTCGAAGACCAGTACCACCTTAATTCCAGTCTAGATTCAGGAATTAACTTACAGTTTTGCAAGCAAACCGATTGGTGTTCTAAGAACTGAAGGGTCTTCCACCTTCGCGGGGTCATGATCATGTCATTACTCTATATAATGGATCTAATCCAGCAAGTGTATCCTTATAGGTATGCCTATCACCATAAGGATGAGATTGAAAAACAAGTCAGGGAATTGCTCGAATCAGGTGCAATCCGACAAAGCACCAGCCCGTTCTCCAGTCCAGTAATTCTAGTTAAAAAGAAGGACAATTCATGGAGAATGGGTGTAGATTACCGTGCCCTGAACAAGGTAACCATCCCTGATAAGTTTCCAATCCCCACTATCAATGAGCTTATTAATTAATTGCATGGTTCCAAGTATTTCTCTAAGATTGACTTGAAGTCTAGTTTTCACCAAATACGAATCAAGGTTGAAGATATTCATAAAACAGCTTTTCGGACTCATAAAGAACATTATGAATACTTAGTTATGCCTTTTGGACTTATGAATGCCCCATCCACTTTTCAATCTACTATGAATTCTATTTTTAGACCACTTCTAAGGAAAAGTGTACTGGTATTTTTTGATGACATATTGATTTATGGTAGAAGTTGGCAACAACACCTCAAACACTTGGAGAAAGTTTTACAGCTCTTAATTGAGCATCATTTCTTTGCAAATCAGAAGCAATGCTTATTCGGACAACAATCCATTGAGTATCTGGGACATGTTATTTCAGCTGAAGGTGTAGCAATGGATCCTATCAAGATCCAATGTGTTAAAGATTGGCCCATACCAAAGAATGTTACTAGGGTGAGAGGGTTTCTTGGTCTCACTAGGTATTACCGGAAATTTATCAAAAATTATGGGCAGATTGCTCGATCCCTCACTGAATTCACCAAGAAAGACAACTTCTCTTGGAACCCCGAAGCTCAAAGAGCCTTTGACGAGTTGAAGAATTGTCTAATTTCTTTTCCAATCCTCACTCTACTGGATTTCTCTAAGGAATTTATTGTGGAGTGTGATGCCTCTGGTTTTGGATTGGGGGCTGTCCTTATACAGGAAAATAAATCTATTGCCTATTTTAGCAAAGCCCTATCTGCTACTGCGATGTCTAAATCAGTGTATGAGAAGGAGATTATGGCTTTAGTGCTAGCCATACATCATTGGAGGCATTAGCTTTTGGGAAGATCCTTTAAGGTGTACACCGACCACAAACTATTGAAGCATCTCCTACAACAGCGATTAAATACCCCTGACCAGCACCATTGGTTGTCCAAGCTAATGGGCTTCCGATTCGAAGTGTTCTATAAGCCAGGACCAGAAAACAAGGCAGCAGATGCCTTATCACGTGTATCGGTGGAACCAGAATTTCAGTATCTTGTTTCATCACCAAATTGGGTCGATTATGCTAAGTTACAAGAAGAGTATCAAAGAGACCCATGGATGGCAGAAATTCTGCAGAAACTCCATGTTAATCCTATAGCCGAGACAGAGTTCCACTTGTCAGGAGCGCTATTGTTCAAGGGAAACAGGTTAGTTTTGTCTCAATCCTCCTCCCTCATTCCAAATATTTTGCAAGAATTCCATTCTACTCATACAGGAGGTCATTCCGAGTTTACTAAGACCTATAAACGGATAGTTGGTTGTTTGTATTGGGCTGGAATGCGAAAGCAGATTCTGCAGTTTTTGAAGGAATGTGAAGTATGCCAAAGACACAAGTATCAAACTCTTGCCCTGGCTGGGTTACTTCAACCACTTCCTATTCCCAATTCAGTTTGGAAAGACATCTCGATGGATATTATAACGGGCTTGCCAAAAAGCCAAGGGTTTGAGGTCATTATGGTAGTAGTGGACAGATTATCAAAGTATGCACATTTTATCCCTCTCAAACACCCTTTTATTGCTAAGGCTGTAGCTGATTGTTTTGTTAAGGAGGTGCTTAGACTCCATGGTATTCCGAAGACAATTGTAAGTGATCGGGATCCAATCTTTGTTAGTAATTTTTGGAAGGAAATTTGGAGGTTGCAAGGAACGGTTCTTCAAATGAGCACCTCTCATCATCCAGAAACGGATGGGCAAACTAAGGTGGTTAATAGGTGTTTCGAGACCTATCTCCGATGCTTTGTATCTGAGCAACCAAAACAGTGGCATAATTGGCTCTCTTGGGCCGAATTTTGGTATAACACCTCTTTTCATTCCGCAACCTCCACGACCCCTTTTGAGGTGGTGTATGGTCGACCTCCTCCTAAGGTTCCTCACTTCCTCATTGGGGAGTCCCCTATTGATGCTGTAAATGGTGTGTTGATTGATAGAGATGAGGCATTGAAGCAGCTTAAATTCCATCTTGTTAGGGCTCAAGAAGTCATGAAATATGTAGCTGATGTTAAGCGCAGAGATGTTCAACTGGAGGTAGGAGATTGGGTTTATGTCAAGCTTAGACTTCTCAGGCAAACATCAATAACTAGGCGAATCTGTCCTAAACTTTTAGCTCGGTTTTATGGACCCTTTCAAGTGATAGCTAAGGTTGGAAATGTGGCCTACAAGTTGGCTCTCCTTGACACTTCCAGTGTTCATCCAGTATTTCACATTTCTCAGCTGAAAAAGATGATAGGAAACCATTTGCCAAAGACAACTCTTCCTTCAGGCCTAGAGGCTGACTCCATTGAGCCTATTGCTCCCGAAGCAATCCTAGTTGGACGTACTGTCCAGAAGAACCAAGAGCAAATTGTCGAATGGCTTGTGCTATGGAAAGGGAAACCAATTGAGGAAGCTTCTTGGACAGCTACTGCTCAATTGAAACAGCAGTTTCTTTCTTTTTGCCTTGAGGACAAGGCAGATTTTGCAGGAGGCAGAATTGATAGCTATACGGGTCATAAACTCATATTGACTTACTCTAGAAGAAAGAGGAACATGGGCCACAAACCCATGTTAACTTATTCCAGGAAAATCACTAAGGCAGGGAATGATGAGTCAGCTAACGGTTAGACAAGAATTAGTTAGAGGAGAGAGAGAGGGGAGTATGTAAGTGGGAAAGGGGTAGTACAGAAAGGGAATCTTTTCTCTTAATATTGGCTCAGCTGAAAGCTTGAGGGGCCATTGTTGGCTGGTAGCTTTGGTGCTTGTAGTTTTCCTACGGGGCTATTGCTAAATTCTAATAAAATCCTATATTAGCATCCATTTGCTTATCATTAACTCATATATATGCAAGATACATTCTTCTTCCATGCATAAATGTGATGATTAGATAAAAGAGACGGCCTTGGTGTTAAATTCTCCTGCTTGCTGTGCTTTGTAAATGGGTAATTAACAGCTTTCAGAAGACGAACGCATTATTTACACAAATGAGTCGATAATTATGTTGTGAATGTCTATCCTTTTGTATCTATGCAATGAATGTGTGCATGTGAATCTATGTGTGACTTCTGTAATTTGCGTGTTTCAGATTTTGATATCATGTTTCGTGAAGACCTCACATCATGAAGAATATCTTTGTGTGAAGGTAAGGAGTTTCTTTCATTCTACTACTTTTTTGTGCTACACTAATTTCAATTTTACCCTGCGAGGAATTTGCCAATACATAACAAGCAAAATTGGAGCATGAACTTTAGAATGCATTGACAGTTCTGTTGCATAAGTTCGAAGTTAGTACTAGATTCTAGAAAATTCCTCTGTATTGGCCTTATAATTAATGCTCTATTATTTCTATTAGAAACAGAGTTAGCAGAAGATTGCTTCACAAGTTTCCTGACACTTAGCTAGAGTTTTAATCATGTTGATCAATGGTCACCAATGGCTTGTCTAATGGTTACACTGCAACCTTAAGAATGAGGCTCATTTCACAGTTGTTGATAATGAAACAGGAAGCAATACTGTTGGATCTTCTACGTGTCATCAGTCATCACCGAGCGCGGCTTGCCACACCAATCCGTACAGTTCAGAAATTTTATAGTGATGCAGAATTCGAAAATGTTCCATTTTCAGATTCAATATATAACCCGGGTGGCATGGCATCCAACCGTCCTTTGTTACTTATTGAACCCCCTTATAGAATCAATGGAGAAGAGAAGGCAAAATCCCAAACTCGTTCAGGACGAGTTGCAGGGGAACAAGAAACTAAGGCAACATCAACACATGACCTCAAAGTGGGAGTGAACGCAAAGACTGATTCCAAGAATAAAGAAACACCAAAATCAGACAAGGCAGATTCCAAGAATAAAGAGACACCAAAATCAGACATCAAGGCAGATACAACACTAAATTCTGATGTCAAGAACACTAAGGCTGCACCGGTCTCCACTTCCGAGCCCTGCACTGGTGATAAGATGAATGTGGTGAATTCAAATGCCAAAGCAACAGGGGTGGTTTCCAATTCAATACCTGAAAACAAAAAAACCTCTGACCCCAGGCATCGTAAAATTTCAAGTCCTGAGAATGCTGGACAAATTGGCAAAGTTGATAGTTCTTCAATTGCATCAGAAGCTAGTCCCAAAGCAGGTGGAGTACAGGATCCTTCCCAGTTGAAACAAGAAGATGAAAGAAAGTCAGCCTTACAGGCACCAATGTCAAAACCTACCTTGGAGGAAAATATAGTTCTTGGTGTTGCTTTGGATGGGTCAAAGAGGACGCTACCTATTGAGGAAGACATGTCTCCCCATTTACCTCCACTTGAGGTTAAGGAAAGTGCTGCTGCAGGTCGTAATGCAACTGGGTTAACAACTGCAGAAAAGGATGGGAAAGATGGCCAACCTCCAACCGCTCCTAAGACAGCATCTGGCAATCAGTGAAATCATTTTACCTTCATCTATGCAGGTGCCTAATTTGTTTTTTCACCGTAAAGCTAACCTGATGTCCAGAAACAGAGCTCCTTAGAGTCATACACAGTACATGTCCTCACATGCAGGTTCTAAAGATAGGAATGTACCATTGTATCTTTCCAATTCATACTTTTCATCTTGATCATCAGAGGTCACAATCCTCTCTCCCTTACTAACCCTTCTTGTTAGTGTTATACCAATTAGTGAAGAGTCTTGATGCTTTGATTTCTAGTCAAGATGTATCTCGTTACCTTTTGTTATCCTCATATTCTTCATTAGTTTCCATCACCACAAACCATTTCTTAATCCTTTACACGTTTCAGTTGAATATTCCTGGTTGCTTTGATGTGACAAACATTAGTCAAATCAAAGCCAAGCATTCAAATTTCGTTATTTTACCTGTAAACATGAATTACCTCAGCACAATGAATTGGGGATCATCCTTGTTCTTAGTATAATGACACAGAATCAAATCTCAACCATATTATTGTTGTTTGTATGAAGTTTTACAAGAACAACCGTTCCACAAGTAGAATGATAGTTAATACAGGTGCAAAATAACTGGTACATTACAATATTTTTCTGGTCTAGAATTTCCTTCCATAAGTAGACTATTAACTGACTGAACTTCAGTTTTCACGTCCACTTTCTAAAATGCCAAATGGGCACTTTTATGAATGGGGGGAAGCGAATGCCTGTTCATTTATTACACCATTTATGACACATCACAAGTAGAGAAATGTTACTGCATCATCAGTAGAATGCAGAATGGTAGCATCAAATCTTTCAATATCAGATTAACCATCTTTATGCATTGCACATGCATCCAGGAGCAGGATAAGTATAGATGGATTGTTTTGGTTTCTTCAATCTGATCTCTCCTTGTCTGTTTTGATGCCCCTCCACAACTGCTTGTTGGAACTCTGACCAACTAATAGTTTTATTCAGGAAGAGCTGGCCTAGCGATGCCATGTTTGGCCTTATAGTCTTCAAGTTCTTGTAAGTTCGATGCCCCACCTGTTGGTATCACAAGCTAGTCATTTTCCGCCTATGTTGCAGATACAATCTTCTTGGCAATTAAGTTTCGTAATTAATAATAACATAGATTTGCTGCATTGGCTACACATATCAGCTCAATATCTGTCCGTCTACTCAAGACCATGAATCATCCCATCAAGAGATTGAAAAAGAACTTATGCAATGTTTCATCTTCTGGTGTATGCAAGCTCGATTTCCAAATGCAGTTTTCAGGTATTAGAAAAAAGTGGAACACTCGATTCAACTTCATATTCAAATGAAACTCGTAATTGGAAGAAAGTTGATTTTTTTCGCTATAAACCCAACAAACAAAAGAACAATTGGGATAGACTCTTATAGTACAGTATCTGCCCCTGTTGAAACCCAATGCAGTTTGTGTTACCAAAAAAGAGAGACTCTAAATTGGTAGAGCAGCAAATAACAGAAGACACCATCTCACATTTGAAAGATTATGATTGTATGTGTTGCTACCAAGAAGATTCTCTCCATAAGATTATGTTACCTAAAAGCAAGCTAGCTAAATACTCACCAATGCATTGTGCATGTTTCCTGGAGAAGCTGAAATGAAGATGTCACTGTGCATGCCAACATAATAATCAACAGCAGCCAACAAAGAAGCTTTTCCTTTAATCATAGATCGTTCATCCGAAGAAGTAAGACTTTTTTTATCTTCCATTTGTGGAAACAACATTCTTAGAGTAGAAACCCTAGCTTCCCCACCATAAACCTGGAAAAACATGGTCATCCATAGTTCAATCTCCATTCAATAGTATCTTAAATTAGGTGAACATCATTCATGACCGAACCCAAATTGAAGGGGACAAGGACCTTGTGGGAGGCAAGATATAGACGAGTGTTCTTGTCAAAGCCTAAAGCTGCAAGCAACAATCCAATCTCTTCTGGGGTCAATGGACAACGCCCCTGACTCCGCAATTCTTCATCTGTGAACTGGGAGTTGAGAACTCTTCCCTGCCAAATCACTTGTCTGTATTTAGCCAGAGCCAATTTTTCAGCTTTTCCCCCACCAAAATCACAAGCTGAGTGAGCAGCCATATCCTGCATTATTTTAAAAGTCCGTTAAGGGAACCATAATAAATGCACAGACTATAGGAAACTTGTTAGATCATCATAGGATCAATCACAGTTCCTAAAGAACACACTGAATGATGACTTGGTGGTAGATAATTGGTATTACTGGGTCTTACCTTATCAAAACGAAGATGTAGCACAACAAACTTCCTTGCACCATTATTGTCAATCAAGTCTGTTTTCTTTTGGTAGTCAGAATTAGGCAATCCAGTTCTGGCAGAAGAATAACGCAGCCTATGAACAAGAGCATCTCCGAGTTCTCGAATGTGGGGAACAAAAACTAATGCTTGAAAGTTGACTTTGCAGCGTAATCGTTGGATATCCATTGGCAAATTATCAAATGTCAACCGATGAGAGAATGGAGCAATTGCAGCAATGCCATAACTGGATCAAATTCACAGGTTATGAGTTTCAAAAAGCTGTATCAACTCCGTTTGAAACAGTTGTAATGGTATTTTACAACAAGACTAATCTGAACTTATAATAATTCGATTTGTAGACAAATATCACCAATTAGGAACACAATTTCTTCACCCTAAGATAGTCCACTATTATCAGGAAATATGTGATATAACATGTAATAATAGCACCTGAAACTCGGTTCAAAATTTCAGGAAACTACCAACCTCTGAAGTACAGGTAAGACATTATCTAAATACCAGTTCGCTGTAGCATGAACTGGTGCTGTTTTTACTCTGGTATCTCGAATAGCTGTGGCATAATACTCCCTTGTGCTCCAGGAGAACTCATCAGGCAGTTCTTTAACTATAGAAATATCATCCTTCAACACATTAACAAAGTGATCCACATCAAAGATATCCATGAACGAGCTGTAGTAAAAACAAAAAGACTTTTCAGAATAATACTTGTGTCAAACCACTACATTATATCAGTAAAAACTAAACTTGTCCCTATCTCTTGTATACAAACAGTACCTTGAATCTTGCCAAACAGGATTCACTTCAAAATGTGGGATCACTAGTGTTGCATTGAGTATTTTTGCAACCGCAACAGCATCGCATATCTGTCAACAAAAACAAGTCAGAACTTCGAGTATTTGATTACATTCTCAAAGCAGACGTGATCCTGAGAGCTGATCAAATGTCTCTTTTATTTAAGGAATTGTGATATTTTCCCTTTATTTTCAAAGAAGATATACAACTAGAAAATGTTCAAACACATACCCCCATCCTCTGTTGGTTCAAGCCTCCATCAAGAAATACTTGAAGATATCCCTCAGACTTCTCTGCCAATGCTTTTCAAGAAAAAGACAAGGTTTACACGCATATAGCCACTTCTTCTAGTACATTAATGGTAATGTCACAGAATTACAACTTGTAAACCCATCAAGGCTTTCTTGTTACTCACAGGGGGGGTCACTAGATTCAACACATGGCCGCCATCCTTGGTCAGCCAAAGGAGCCCAGAGATCTGACTGCTCTCCATTTGACTATCAAAAGCACATTTGATAGAGTTAAACGAAGACATACTAATCAGCACAGGGATTTGATTAGACCATACTATAAACTACATTAGGAACTGTCACATACAGCCTCACGCAGCAAAGCACTTTTCAGAAGACGTAAATGTTTAGGTTTTGGGACATTCCATTCCTGCAAAAATGAAACAATTTTGTCACAATGCAAAATTAACAGATTATAGTAGCATCAAACAACTAGCACCAATGAATACAACAGAAATTCGTCTTATTTGCCTCAAAAGAGCTGAAAACAGAAACATTAATTCAAGAGCTTATATCCAGTCGATAGGATATCGGCACAAGTTCCTCACAACTCTATTCTAAAAGTTTAGACGCTTGAAATGCCAATACAGAAACAAAGATCTATTCATCCTTCCCTTCAGTTCAAATAACACAAGCTCAGTATTTAGCTGCACCAAAATTTTGTGTGGCAATTGAATTCTATTTGGGAAACTAGTATGCCCAATGTAGTGGGTGTGTGTGTGTTTCCTACACAAGCAGAACGTCATTTCAACAGGGACTAATTCAATAGTTGATCAAAACTCCAACTGAAGAAACTCCCAAAGGTAACTAACAACACACCTTTTAAAGCACCAGTTCAAGGGAACTGATATTTGGCTGAGTGAAGTAATTTACCTCACCACTGATGTTATTAAGTAGTCAAGCTTTCCAGGTCCCCTAAGCTTACGTAAACCCACATGGCACCAGGTTAAATGACTACACTAACCATCATTAATTCAATAACATGCCTCGCCACAAAAGTACTTGATCTTACTTACCACTTAAACTTCCTATAAATCACCTTAAGCCAACGCTAAATTCTTTCCAGACTTGAAGCAAACAAAACACAGAATAAAACAACTGAAACAATCCGAGTGAAAGAGTTGCATGACGAATGATGACAAGAAAGATTATAAAAGAAGTCTACCGAGAACGTAGAAGGAGAGGCATGGCTTAATGGACTGAACAGGCAAGGTAAAACAACTGGAAACAGAAACACCAAGAGACCAGCAAGAACTCCATTTCTCTGGAGCTCCATCACTCAAAGTTCAGAACTTGAACCAAACCCACTACTCAGATCTCCAAACTGACTTCTGGGTCCTGCTATTCTACCGATAACAAAAGAAACCCAAGAAGGGAAAAGCTAACAAATGGTTAAGAAGAGTCGACAACCCTTATTATCACATGAATTATAGGATTCTTGATTCTTTTATATATCACAACACCCTTTATTGTTTCTTGAGGTCTGTGAAAATAAAAGCGAAAGAGGAGAGTTAAGGCATCTCACATGGACACCTGTACAAAGGATGTGAAAGTAAGCTTTCATCATGGAGGTGGGGGTGTCCTTTTCAAGGGCCCAAGAAGAAAGCAAAAAAGCAGAGTGTAATTGCAGCAATTGTACGTTGATTAACAGGAATACGTCGTTTACTATTCTAATCTATCATATCTTAATTTTCTTAGCGAGTCTTTGCTGTTTCCTTATACTTTTTTTGTTACAGGATAGCTTGCAGAGATTAAGGTGTCTATGGTCTTTAAGGTTTTCTAGGGATTGGACCGTTGGATGGTTTTTTGGTACTTTTTGGTTTTGTCTTCCACTTTCTTACACAAATACAGCCTTTTTCCTTCACTTTCCGTGAGCACCGACACTGCGTTAAGATCAACTTTTGACTCGTGGGAGATTTTCCGGGGAAAATGGTGATTGAGAATGGGTAGGGTTTGTCTCGTGCTCGTACTAAATCGAAAGTGTCTCGTGCTCGTACTAAATCGAAAGTTTTGGGGTCTTGAACTTCATACAAAATATAAAAATAAAATATAATTTTAATTTTAATTATATTTTATTTTATAATAAAAATTATTTGTTTATATATAAATATTATTTTACGTATATTAAACAATATGTAAATTGCTATATATTAGTTATTTTACATTTTAAATAATATAAAACATCAATGAAAATATATCTAACCAAA
>JANSVA010000218.1:2864905-2884529 GCA_025504915.1 Erythroxylum reticulatum | reverse complement strand
TAATTTCATATTTAATTAGGATTAATGATTTCAGATACTTTCCAAATAATTTGATTTTTTATTTTTTATATTCGTATTTTTAACTATTTATTTATTATACAATTCTTTCTATTATACTTTAATTTTAATTTCTTTTTTGGTTATTTTGTATTATAATTTTATTATTTATTTATTTAATTTTATTTTTATTCATTTATATGAATCTATTCAAAATAATAATGCCGGACAGACCATATGAAAATAAACTCTTTATGATGGGATTGAATTGATAGAATAGAGGGAATAAGGTTAAAAGATCCTGTGTTCGAATCCTCTTATTTATACTCTTTTAATCAAGTCTATTATATAAGGTTTGTTTAATGTGAAATATCCTGTTAACATAATTTGTATATTATTGCATCAATTCGAAGAATTAGTTAACGTGCATCTAAAATATAACAAATGTGGATACTCTAATTAAAAATATATTTAAAAATGCTATAATTATATTATAATATTTTTAAATATTATGAAATTAGAGAATTAGCTCGCCGCCTTTTAACAAACCTCTGTTTAATATTTCCACAACCTCTGTGTGTCTGTCTCTGATTCTCCGTGGATCGATCTTCGTTACCAATTTTCTCTTCCTTATAAAGTCCAACTCGATCATCTCTCAATCTCATCTCAACTGGGTCAGTTTCGTTCTCCTTCGTATGGCGGGGTTTTTCTCTCTTTTAAGGCGGTTGTACCTCTCTGTTTATAACTGGGCAGTCTTCATTGGCTGGCAAGTCCATGCTCCTCTATGCCCAGACCTGAATTCCAAGTTTTAATCTTTTCTAACCGATTCATATTTGTAGTTTCTTAACGTCTTTGCAGGGCTCAGGTTCTGTTTCTGGCCATTAAAACTTTGAGAGAATCTGGTCACCAACATGTCTATAATGCTGTTGAGAAGCCACTCCAGCTCGCACAAACCGCAGCTGTATTAGAGGTAGGCCTTGCGTTTGTAGCAAAATGCTTCTTCCTAGAAATTCTGGGTTCTTGGACGAACTAATGGTTCCTGAAAACTATTCTTAGGTTGGTCTTTTACTCGTGTTTGAAGCAATGTAGGCTGTAGTGAGTTTGTTTTTCAATTTTACTTTGTGTTTTCCAAGTCGTCGTTTGTCTGAATTTTACCTTCTTTTTGTCGTGGCTTGTGGATTCGAAATTTGCTCTACATCAGATTCTTCATGGTCTTGTTGGTAAGCACTTTCTCGTCTTTTCTTGGAAGATAGCTTATTCCAAAATCAATTATTTGAGTGAGAATTAAGGTTAGAAAAAGTTTGGATTTTTATGCATGATTCTAAAAACTTATTTTGCTTATTATGGTTTGTACTGAAAAGGTTTAGTGAGGTCTCCAATATCAGCGACACTACCACAGATAGGTTCAAGATTGTATGTATTATGGGCGATCTTGCATAGTTTTCCTGAGGTTAGTCCTCTCCGTTGGTTGCTTTTATTATGTATAAGTTCTGAATTGGAAAGAAAAATAGGAAGTAAAAGAGAAGACAATTGGCAGGTTCGAGCTCACTTTCTTGTCAGTTCTTTGGTCATCAGCTGGTCAATCACAGAGGCAAGTCAATATTTCATTGTTTAATTCCTTATATATGTTATTGTTGCATGTCTATTTTGTGTGGTAAGCTTTACTAATCGGATAAGTATCCTTAGTAGATTATTCGCTATTCTTTCTTCGGAACAAAGGAGGCACTTGGTGCTGCACCTTCATGGCTCATGTGGCTTAGGTATTGTTCGCGTACGATGAACTTGTTGGCCAGAATAAGCATTTCACTGATAGGTGATTGATTTGCTAATGTTCAATTTGTGCTATATAGGTATAGCACCTTTTTGTTGTTGTACCCTACTGGCATCAGCAGTGAAGTTGGTCTGATATATCTCGCTTTGCCATATATCAAGGTAGTTTTTAAGTTTTGGTAAATCAATGGAATCTGCTAAAATATAATCAAAACCTGTGGAAGCTATCAAAATTATTCGAGTCTGATCGCACTTTGTCAGAAGTAATTGAGCTTATTTCTTCATCACCTTTGACAGAACCTTAATGACTGCTCTGAACTTTTCCTGTTCTTCTTTGACATGCATAAGATGGGTATTGAAGTAAAAACATTCTATGTTTTGGAATCTTAATGACCCTATTATATTTCCTCCTTTGAAAGGTATGGATCAATTCCTCCCTTCCCCACTTGTCAAAACTCACATCCTAGAGAATGGAATATAAAAAGATCATAATTTGCAGTTGAAAGTTGTTCTGCAGAAATGTAAGTATCTCTGACCAAGTTGAGTTTATGACAGAAATCTGAGAAGTACTGTATCAGAATGCCGAACACATGGAACTTCTCTTTCGATAACTTCTACGCCGCAATTCTTGTCCTTGGCATTTATGTCCCAGGTATGAACTAAGGTCTAGGCATTCACTTATCGGCTTAGCTTGTCATCATCTGTGTAGCTGATTGAATGTAATGGTGAATTGCAGGTAGTCCTCACATGTACACATACATGCTGGGCCAGAGGAAGAAAGCTCTTTCAAAATCCAAAAGAGATTAGAGTGTCAGCCAAAAGCCCCAATGGGATATACTTGTTTCTCTCACGAATGTGTTCATAGCTGTCATTTCTATCTCAAAATTTGCCTTTTTTTCTATATGTGTACTTTAGATTCAGTAATTTGATTATAGTTTGGAAAATTGGTCTCCATGAACTTTTAAACTCTTTTCCCCTCCTTCCCCTTCTTTTTTCAATATATTGCCCGTGTAATATCTTTACAACTCATTACTTAAACTCGTACAACAACACTTCTGTTTCTGTTCTTACTCTCAATCTTTCCGTAGACATAGTCCGAGGGAAATCCTAACTTAAGCAGAGGATCCAAAGGAGCTCCTTGATTTGGATATCAACACATGTCTAGCTGTATCTGCAATGGTGTTCAGGTCTTTGAATATTTATGCTGCTTCTGCTAATCACTTTTTAACCAAAACTGAAAGAAAAAGTCACCGTCTGCTTACCACAAAGGAGAGAACATGTAACGTTTTGGTTTATGTAGAAAACTGACACCGAATCTTGTCGGAGCACCAGACGACCTTTCTTCTTCTTTTGGGGATTTAACAATCTTCCAATAAAAAAAAAAACACGTAAGGTAATGAAGTCACGATGTTTCAAGTAAGATTAGACTACAAACCCATACCGGTAAGAAAGAAGCACGAGGCGGAGAGCAAGTGCAATAAGTAAAAGGGGTAAGTCAACATCGCAACATACTTACCTGGACGGGGTCAATGGGCGATCAAGAAGGCCCATGGCTTAGGATGGTGACTTCCATTGCACTTGGGAGGGGTGCCTTCCTAAGGGGGACCAGATCTTCTGGTCCATTTTTTGTGGATCAACTCTGGTCTACAAAATCTGGACTATTCATTTATGTGGGTCTTACGTAAATAGATGGTCCAGATTTTGTGGACCAGAGTTGGTCCACAAAAAGGGACCAGATCTTCTGACGCCTTCCTAAGGTCTCCCCAATGAGGGAGAGCCTACGTCATAATTTGTGGCAGAGGGGGCCTGCGTTCGCGCGGCCCCTGCCAAGCGACGAGTTAAAGTGATGAGTGAGGGCTTTAATCTGCGTTAATAATAGTGGTGACGGAACATAGAGAGATACCAAAAGATTTGACAGCTAATCTTTTGAGGTGCTGTTGTCATGGTTTCATTTAGTATCTCAAAGTTCTAGTTTAAGTCTGCTGTCTGTTGGTATCATAATGAGACCATTGTCATAACTAGTGCAAATAACTCATCTTCGTAAGTTAATAAATGAAGATATTTATGATAACGCCTTACTGGCCAAAGGATGCCCATCGTGCATGAGAATTGCTCCTTTTCTTTTTCTGCATCAATTATTAGAGCTTGGTTTAAATTAAGGATATTTTAATTTTTTAAATATTAAAATTAATTTAATTTTATAAAATTATTAACATATAAATTATAATAAAGTGTGAATCGTAATTTGTTTCTTATTCTTAAACTTCATTATTTTCTTATGTAACGAGCGATAATTCGTTTCTTATTCTTAAACTTCATTATTTTCTTGTGTAACGAACGATTTCTAAAATCAATTCATCTTAATTACTATTGTTGTACAAATGACAAATCTCTAATTATATATACGGAACAAATTGAGAAAGTTAAGCAAGAAGTAATTCCATTAGAACTTAAGTTTATTTATAATAAGTTTTCGATATTTTATTAATTTAATTAAAATTAAAATTTAATTTCAATTAAACTTTAATTAGAATTAAATATCAATTATGTCAAAATAATCTTTATTTATTAAATATAAACTTTACAATCAATTTTAACTTAATTAAAATAACTTTGCTCTCTACAACTTGTTCTTTATATGTGATTCATTAGTTTCTCAAATATGTTATCAATGCTTATAAATTTTAATATTAATTTTAATTCATAATTATAATTATATAAATTAAAAATTTTAATTTATCTTTATTTTAATTAGAATTATATAAATTAAAATTATTAATTTATTTTTAATTCTCTAATTAAACAATTTATAATTATAGATCAAGATTGACGGCTATTAATGCATCATGACCACTTAAATATTTAAAAATGTCAAAAGTAATTTTGACTAACCTTTCAGTGCATGATATTTTTGTATAATTCAATCATTTTATAATATAATGTTCCGATTAAACAGGACATAGAATTAATATCTCCTCTTTTTAGTCAAATCATTTTAGTTCTCTGCTATTAGTTATTTATTCAATTAATGACATTTATAAGTAGTTTACAAAACGTTATTCTACCTTAACTAAGCATTTCTCAAATTAATACTAATCGAGAACAATATAACATTCTCCCTGATTACTTTTGAGTGATGAATTTTATCTTGATCACTCAATTATCTCTGTATAGTTTATGTTACATTAATGACTATTGACTGAACGACCTATGATTAAATAAGTCATAAGTAGTATCAAAACATAACAATCCCTATAGAAAATAACTTTGGAGACCTCAAGTTAAATAGTCACTTATACAATCATCAAAATGAGAATTTCATAGACATACTAGTAATGTTCCAAATGAAATTTTCATATTGAGTCAGTTTAATGAACTTGTTCTATAACAAACACCTATACGTTTGTTTAAGTATCTCCATATTTAAGTCTATAAGATCTACTGCTTTTTTCATAATGAAAAATATAACATATTCTTTTTACTTTATATTAATGTCTAGTCTTTAATAAAATAATGGTTAAGAACAATACAGAGACAATACATAAATGCAATACGAATTCATTTACATTATATAATTATTTCATGAACTTTATCATATACATTTAAATATGTATAAAATAAATAATGTCTTACAATAATTATTACTAAACTACAACCAATCAATTTACTACAGGGCATAAACTAAAAGACTCAGACTAAAAAATGTTGTATCTTTAGATGTCCAACCAATAGCATTTTGCATAAAAATTAAGTTAAAGGTTTGTTAATTTAACTATATTCTCTTATGATTCTTTGATTATATTCTACTAATTTCAAGACACTTCTAATTTGTTTCAATGTCTAAAGTATTGACCACCCCTTAATGCTCAAACCTTTTTGGGATCAACAAACATAACTTAAGCAATCATAACATGACATAGCTACTCCTCCACTTTCCTGGAGGCAAATGAACATTTGGATTTGTTGACATCTAAACACTTTTCTCATTGTACCATATGTTACCTTTAACTTCTATTAGGTTATTAAAGAAAACAAACACTAATTTCCTCAAGTACTCCTTGAAAATTCAGTTTATTAAATTTTAGAATGTTGCTGGAGCATTTGTTAAGCCAAATGACATTCTTAATATGATAATAACGAACCCTTATGTCCAATTTAGTGAAATATACAGCTCATACAACTCTTCTAACAATTCTTCAATCAACAAGGTAGGAAACTTATCTTTAATAGTACTTTTATTCAAAGCTCTATACTCAATACAAAACCTCCAAGTTCTATATATTTCTTTTTAACTAAAATGACAGAAGAAGTAAAGAAGCTTATGCTTTCCTGGATAATTCCTTGTAGCATCTCCTAAACTGCTTGTTTTTTGCACTCATGCATACCAATAAGGCCTCAATTCACATATACTAATCCTTCCTTCAACTGACTTTTATGATCATAAACCCTTGATGGTGGTGAACCACCTCCTAACAGACATTTTGGTATTCCTTTAATACTTGTTGTAACTCCTTCCCTTGCTTACTAGGCAAATAAATTAGTTGACCCATATAAGGATAACATTGGAATGGATAGGGCTAGAATCCCATACGTCTAATTTTGGTCTAAAAATTTGTACAAGAGCTTGTCCCTGACCTGAGGTTTAAATGGATTTAAAATTTACGGTCTAAGTTTGAGCCTGATCGAAAGTCAAGATAAGCTTAAAAGTTATATAAAATTTTATATTAAAAGTAAATAAAATAAATAAAAATTTATACAAACTTTGGATTAGATCAGCCACTGAACTAAAGCCTGAACTTTTAACTTAAAGTTTAAAAATTAAAAAAAAATACTCAATCAACTCGAGTCGGGTTCATTAACTTTGGGTTAGCCAAATTCAGGTCAAAATGTCATAGCTAGATCCAAAGTTATAGTTTGAATAATCACCGATGTATCCTTACACCAATTAATACATCTATTTTATTTGTGGCAGTAAGAAAAACCGATAAACTACTTCCTCCATCAAGCATTTATCTCTGTGTTTGTCTTACACTTCCCTTACTCTTTTACCTATCCTACTTCGCAAATCAATCTTATGGCCCTTCCATTTCAAGTCAATTCATCCTAGTATCCATAATCAATGCATCTGTGTTGAATTGTTATCCTCTCATCATCCCCTTAAACTCTTGCAGTGCTTGTTTCATTTGATCTATAACCCTTCTCCCACTAATATCATCATTGGTTCTATCTCCTCAATGCCATTACGATTTTGATTCATGAATTTTCATCCACAAAATTATGTTTGCTACCCCCATCTACCAAGACTTGGATGGTTCTTCCTGATATCTTCCCACCACTTTCATTTGTTAGAACTTAGAAGAAGAAGAATGACCTATCATAGCTTGTAATAAGATTGCAGTTTGCTTTATCTCCTGACTTTCTTCTTCCATCCCTACTTCTCTTACATCCACCAGATACATGTGTATTTTCCTTCTAGACTTGTTTCCTAATTTTCAGAAAGAGCCATTAATCAGGAGCAAGTCAGACCTCCCAAACTCTGTTTATCAGCTAAATTGTTGTTGCTTGTTGGATTATTTGTTTCCTAGCTATATCATTTTCATCACACAAGAAGTAAAACCCTTAATCCTCTTTTCTTTTAATTCCTTACTAGTGCCAGTTTTCGCCATTCTCTGTTCGGTAATTTTAACTGGAGTTCAACCTACCTAGTTAATATTCCAGCTACTGTCCCATTTGACAGCCACCTCCTGTGATATAGCCTCGTCCACCACTTTTATCTAATCCATAACATCTCTAAGCTACTACTTTGGGTTTTTTCTTCCTATTTTGCTAGATCATATGCATATTGTAAGCTTCTTGGAACCCATATCTTCATCGGGTATTCTATCTCATGTTTGAGACCTTTCAAGAATAAGCTCGCCAATAGGGTTCTGGCATCACCATTGTATGTTACAAAAGGTCAAACCAAGCATAATACTGGTTGACAATCCCCTTTCAATCTTGTGAGTTTCTTTTATAATGCAACTCCATCTCTTGCGTTGTAATTATATATTTTCCTTCATATGTTTCAAATTATGAGAGCGTGTGCTTTCTGCTATGCCTTCTATGATTCTTGAGTTCTGAATCTGATACCAACTTCTTACGTAATTAATATAGAAACCCTAATTTGCAATTTTCGAGATTAGATTCAAGAAGAAAAACAAAAGGCTCGCTCTCTCCTAGCCGTTACACTCATCCAATAATATTTTTACACCTGTCATAATTTAACCTCATTGAAACGAACCACGTCGTTTTGGCTTGGCTTCCCTCCTTTCTCCCTCACCGTTCTTCATCTTCCTACCTTCTGCTCCTGTCGCTTCCTCTCATAACACTTTAGCTAGTCCTAACGTGTGACTTCTTGACTTTCCGCCATCGTTAATTTCAGTTGTTTGAAATGATTATCATAACAAAAAGAAAAAAAAAAAGAAAAAGGAACGCGCAGCTTCAGTACCCAAGTGGATTCATATCTGTGGGTTGATTAGATTTACGTTCAGTTAATACAATGTTAATGACCTCAACTACAGAACCGAAGTTTTGTTCTCACTTCTTTCATTTCCGGATCATCTGCCAACATCCATTTTCAGCCAATTATGGTAACCTGCAAAAAGAACCTATAGTTAAGAAGAACACACAAGTTACAGTAATACGTATAGTTGAAGTTAAGGTATAAATGAAAGAAGCTACGAGCAAGTTTCACTAACCCCAATTTGAGGGACGTATCCGAGCTCTCGTAGTCGTGTGGAGGAGGACCATTGGAGGAGTTGCAGACATTGGTTACAGACTCTGATGACTGCCCTTCCTCGCAAACCGTATTCTCTGTTGTGTCTGCTGAAATGTATCTGTGATGACCATTTGATATCTGCATGACCTTCCATTGCACATTTAGAACATATTTTGAGATCACTAACGTAAATGTATTTGTTTAGTTATGTTGCACGAACATAGCGAGAAACATCCTTACTTCTTGTCTTAGTCGCTCATTCTCTTCTGTCAATTGCATTTCCTGCAAAAGGTTTGTTTTTTATATACGTATTAAGTGTCCCTTTTCACAAAGAAATAGAAAAAACCAAACTCAAAACCACTCGAGTTGCTAGCAAAAGATCACCAACAATGGTGACTCACCTTTCTTTGTAGGTCACCAATCTCTTTCATAACTTTCTCACCCTGTGATCAACACCATAAATATAATGTAATGTTAACAACAATCATGATAATGTGATTTTATCAGAAAAAGGACAGCTTACTTACTAACCTTCTTTTCGATCACACGGCTCAATCCAACTTCAAGAGACTTCTCAAGTTTCTGCAGTTCTTCTAGGTTTAGTCCTTGGAGCTCTTCCCCTCTCATCTGCCTGTTTTAAAGGGATCCAAGGTAATGAAGTAAATGTAAATCATAATGATTCAATAGCTAATAACAAGTCAAGATTATACTTTAATTTCTGGCATTTGTCAGCGACTTCCTTGTTTAACCTGGAAGAGTTGCCGTCTGCTACCAGCTGCATGAAAAGAACCCGTCATTTTAATTTTAGCAGGCAAATTATGTTATCCAGAAAAGAGAGTGACCAAAGGAGTAGTATCTCCATAATAATTCAAAGTTAGCATATATATGTAAAAGAGAAGTCCTGTCCTAATCAACTGTTGAATCAAAACTTTTCCTACTGTTCTGAGAGTTTGTATGACATGTAGGAAAAGAAATACTGACAAAGGTAAACTATAAACCTGCAACTCAAGTGATGGTTGTTCCAACTTAGGAAGATTCTTCGAAAACAAATTATGCCTTTCCAGGATTTCCTTCATGCTTCATAACAAAAAGAATCATAAAGTCATTACCTAGAATGCAGCCCCAGTGAAGTTGATTAATTAACATTCAATCTATAATTAAAAAGTAAATGAAACTTTTTAGGATGTCTCTAGAATTATAGGCTTATGGCTTAAAAGAAGTTGTTTTACACTATACTCCCTTTGATCCAGCTTCGTGAATTAGTATAGATAAGATACTGCAGTATAGAACGTTTTCACTCTATATCCAGTAACAGTTACAAGGAACTCCAGAAAGAAACTTTAAAGGAATAAGTTGATGTAGTATTATTATGATTTCCTGTCAAGAGATTAAAAAAATATTAAGGTCTCCTCTTAAATCACAAATCTCATCAAGAATTATATTATCCTTTCTAATTTCGATTTCTGATACTTGAAGCAATCTTATGAGTGACTAAAGACTTGCTGGTTTTTCAACTTGCAGTTCTTGACAGTGCATTATAATAAGACATGCTTGTGTTTTGGATCATGTCCAACTCCATCAAAACCAACCATATCCAAAACCTTTGCTAACTTATACTTTCCATTCCGATTGCATTTTCATCTTCTGATAACTCATAAGTTGAAAGACAAACGTCTAGTCACCTCAGCTACTGTCCTAAAAATTCATGAAACCTTTGCGTTTGTCTTTCTTGAGCTTCCTCTATAACTTTCTTCTTCTGAACTAAGTACCATAGTTTGTCGTAACAGACAAATGAATATGGTTTTGTTAGTGGATACAGGACGTTGTTGCATTGCCATGCTCTCTTTGGCAGTAAATGAAGAGAACTACCAGGAAATAGCAAATTCACAACGAAGCGATGGCATTATTAATTAAAACCTACCAATATAAATAGCATCAATAATGTAATGTCATTGGTCCAACAATTATTTCAATTGCGGTTTAAGAAAACCACAGATCCGAAAGTAACAAGAAAAGGCAGTATATTGCAATAATTCTCTAATTAATAACCTTCCATTTTAAGTTAGTATGTTAAACATAAAGCTATTCTGACAATATTTAGACTAATTAAGTAATCCTCAGAAGTTTCTTAAACCATCTTAATACCTTAAGTCTCATGATAAGATTATCACACAGAGGCAACACGAACTCTAATTTGGTTGACTAAATGCAATTGTTTAACTTGTCTCTTTAACATAGGAATTCAATCATAATGTTAAAACACGTCTGATTCCAACAATAATGCAACTTTATTTGTGTTTTTTTCAATAATTGTAGATTCTTACAATCGATGAAATCTTAATACATCACCAGATCAGTATTGAGCTCTTTCTGCCTGGCAAATACCTTATCCACTAGAGGACAGTCGAAAGACAGAGAGACCATCCATGATCACCATCCTTTTATATATATATATATAATCAGGAACACAATAAAAACACACATAGAAAAGATAAAAGGGAGGATAAGCAACTAGAGAAGAAACAAGATGAAGAAGGGATAAATAGATAAGCATTTGGAAGCAATCTGAATTCAGTAACTAAAGAACGTTGTAACCAATGGTACATCAATACTTCATCAAAGAACGAAAGTTATTCAGACCAATCAGAAGGACAGCAAGACACTGGAACTTCAGGTTATGGTATCTGACGTGAAATGATGACAAGACTGGACACTAGTTCAGAAGATGAAACAGTACCAATTTACCTAGAAATGCTCATTTCTCGTTCTTCAAAAATCAACTAAAACATCTATTCTCAGCGCAAAACCAGGAGATCACTGTTCTAACTTGCACAAAAGTACGCATAGTTACGCAGGAAATAAATAAGAAGACATAGACACACATGGACAGACATGCATTGAATAGAGGATAAGAGAGACCTGGAGCTGGAGTACTCAAAGAGCTTCCCAGTCGAAGAGAACACGATAAGAGCAACATCAGCATCACACAGAACTGAGAGCTCCTCAGCCTTTTTGAAAAGCCCTCTACGCCGTTTCGAAAAGGTTACCTGCCTAGCCGTGGCGTTGTCAATCTTCTTGATCTGAATCTTCTCTCTCCCCATATCTGTACTCAATATAGAGCATATATATATATACTCTGATAAGCAAGAAAAAACGGAGAAAGCTTCGAACTTTCCAAACCTTCACTTAATTGTAACCCGGAGACTAAACCGGCAGATAAGGAGAAGAAAAGGGCTGCTATAAAAAGGAAAAATAAGGACATGTAGTGAGCAAGAGAAGTGGCATTTGCCAAATTTAGAGAGGAAACTGTGGCAGGATGCAGAATGAGGAAATGAAAAAAGGTTCTGAGAAAAAGAAAACCCACCAATCGCAGGTCAACGAAGCTGAGAAAGAGGAAGTAACTGAGAGATTGGCTGACGAAAATTTTTCAGAGTAGATGGCAGCTTAGGGGTGCTTTGTACCGTGTGTTGATGCATTGGTCATCGTTCTTGTGAGAAAGAAAAGCATAGACATAGAGCCACCAATGGAAGAAAGAGAGAGAGTGGGTGGTGAGTTAAAAATTCGAAGGAAAAACAAAAACACTTCCCTCTTATGCTTTTTCTTCTGTTTTTCTTTTTGACCTTTATGTCATGTAATGCTTGACAGGGAACAAACATTAAGCCAAACGTACTCTTAACTTAGAGGGAATGTAAGTTTCCCATCTCCTTAGATGTAAAGTGCATTCTCACGGTTGACTTAATTTTTATTCCTTGAGTCGAGTTCAGGTCAGATGAATTTTGATAATCCAGTATTACACAACTTTATTATTAATTAGTAAAAAGGACTAATGATCCACATGAAAATAATAATAATAATATTATTATTAAATATTTAATAAATAAAATATAAACTAAATAATATAAGAAAAAGATAATTAGAATCACGATTGACCATAATGATAATAATAATAATAAAGTTAAGTTTGTCTCCTTCTTACAAATTATAAATATAATATTCTCGTATATTCTAAACATTTAAGTGTCTTTTTTTAATATGTAAAAATTACTTAAATCTATTTTTCTTAAATTTTTAATAATATTTGTCATGTTTAATTTGTTTCTTATTGATGCATTCTTGATCTTTGTTTCTTATAATAAGATTGCATATCTAACAAAATATTCACAACTTGTAACGATTAAGTTATAACTATGCACTTATTTGATGACCTAATATTCTGCTTTATAGAATGTAATTGATTTAATCGCTAAATAATAAATTTTACTTGTAAATTTGAATGATATCTTTTTATCATATAAAACTTCTAATGTACCTTTTCATTTAAGTCACTGTAATGTAATAATGTTATTAGTAGAAATAATGTCATGTTAATAGCAAAATATAGTTAGGCACTGGAACAATATATTCAGATGATATTAATTTAATTTTATATATTTCAAAAATATTTAGTGAGTTGTCTTAATAATTAACAAAAGATATTTAAAAATTAGTGGGCTGTTTTCTATATTTGTGGGGTGGAAATTAGAGGTCAGCCATAATATGAGATCAGATCTCCTATTTTGGTTATGTTGTTTCTATAGATCAGATCTTATGTTTTGGTTATGTTATTTCTATCATGTTCTATTAAATTTTATCCATACATTTATATGAACCTTACATAAGTTAATAAATGAGATTTAATAAAACATGATTGAAACATAACAACTTAAACATAAGATTTGATGTGCCATAATACACATTTTGCTTTTTTTGGCAGAAACTCTCAACCATCGACAACTTTTTCCCAATCTCACCTAAGCAGGACCAAATCTTTTGTTCCTATAAATAAGTTTTTACCATATTTTATTAAACCTCGTTAACACATTTATATAAAATTCGCAAAAATATGTAAATAAAATTAACTGAATTAAGGGTTAAACCACCATTATAGGCACAAAAGATTTGATGCGCAGCTAAACCCATACGAATTCAAGTCTAATATTTATTAAATATAATATCAATATAAGAATATAAATTTTTAAAGAAATATATATGCTATTACTCTATATCCTTCTTTATTATTAAATAATAATAATGAAATAATAATTGATTTAAATTAACAAATACTGAATAAGAATATGTTTAATGTATATGTGTGTGTGTAAAAAATGAAAATCATTTAAAATAGTATTTATGATTTCTTATTAATAGTCAGATATTATCTAGTAAAATTTGTAATATTTAAATAATAAAAATATTTTTATTAAATTATTATTTTAGTTAAATTAAGATATTTTCGTTAAACTTAAAGAGACTTTGTTTTAGCCTTATCAAGTTGCGAATAAATGAGCTCTATTTTTCCCTATCATGCTTATTTGTTCATTGTCCAGTCCTGAGCCTGGCCGGAAGCTCGATCAATCCGAGCCAAGCTTATTCATTTTGAGCCTTTAAAGAGACTTTATTTTAGCCTTATCAAGTTGCGAATAAATGAGCTCTATTTTTCCCTATCGTGCTTATTTGTTCATTGTCCAGTCCTGAGTCTGGCCAGAAGCTCGATCAATCCGAGCCAAGCTTATTCATTTTGAGTCGTTTAAGATTGATCTGATAAAGTCTAATAATATACATCTTATTCCTAAATGATAAAGTTCTAGTAGGCATATTTTATTAAATGTTTAAATGTTAGAATCTTTCTAACTATATAAATATGTATTTAATTAAGCTACTTTTGTATATTTTTACCAATATCGTATAATTTACATAATTGATTAAGATGGGGTAATATTTTAAACTAGGCTTTTAAAAAACATCATCAATTGTAAATTCTAAAGTATATCACCAATTTAAAAAGCTTAAAATATAATAATACCCAATGTTTTAAAAATTGGACTAAAAATTAAACTGATTTGATAAGAGATTTAACACTTAAAAGGTTAAATTATCATAAAATTAATTAACAATTGAATAAAATTGAAAATTTTTAAAATATAATTAAAGAAGGCAATTATTAATTTTAATTTTAATTAAAAAGAGGGATTATTAAATAAAAATTAATTAATTTATTTTGATTTATAAAAACTGACTAATTATAAATGGATCATTTTTTAACGATATAAATTATTAAAATAGATAAATCAAAAAATTAAAAATCTAACTTAAAAATTAATCGAATTAAAATTTTTATAATTAGATTCAGATTTTTTAATGATCGATAATTCACAATTTCACAAAAAGCAAAAGTTAAGCATAAAAGAGAGAGAACTGAGAACCTATTGGACAAGAAAAAGACCAAACGGTCTATTTTGAGCCAGACAAAATCTAGGGGTCTCTGAGATTGAAACGAAGACAAATCTGTGTCGCCAACTTATGTCCCTAAACCAACCACGAAAACGACGTGGTTCGGCTTTCTTAAATCAAATCCACGGAGAGGGAAGAGGAACGAACCAACCAGAGCCGGTAACTTACCAATATCACTCAAATAAGAAGAAACAAAAAGCGAAAGTTCAAATGAGTTGAAGGTGATGAGAGATTGTGGATTCTAGAAGAGAAGGAGAGTGAGAGAGCTTAGCGGTTAGTTCTTGTAATGGCAGAGCAGAGGAACAAGTGGAGCTGGGACATGAGTGGCTTCGAGGCGAGGAAGTCATTGGCCGTGCAGGAGCCGGAGGACGACCACAAGGTGGTTCAGTCACTCGCGAGGCCCTATTCGATCTCTTCCACGGCGTCGGTTCTTCCTCGCGAGAATTCTGGCTTCTCCGAGCAAACTCTCGCCTTCAAAGTCCAGCGGTTGAAGGATAAAGTCAAGGTAAGCTCAGTGGTTAGTGATTTTAGTGGAAATGTGGGAAATTTTGAGTCGATGGAGACGGTTACAGAATCTTAAGTCGTGCTTCTGTTATGGTACATTTATGTTTATTTTCAGATATCAGGAATCTTCTTAATACTTTTCCGGTGCAGTGTGTGAAAGAAGATTACATGGAGTTGAGACAAGAGGCAGGTGAACTGCAGGAGTATTCTAATGCAAAACTCGAGCGACTTACCCGCTATTTAGGTGTTCTTGCTTCGAGCACTTTTAAGCTAGGTGAAAATTTTAGCTCTTCTTTGAATATTCTATATAGAACATTTCCAAACATGCTCATTCTTCTGTTTGGCAATGTTAGTCATTTTGATTTTTTAGTTAAACAGCTTGAATATTTTTTTTAATTTTTTATTTTTAACAAGGCTTTTTGTGAGACCTTGTAGCATCTGATTGTTGATTTGCATATGTTACTGAAATCTCTAAAATTTTATGCATATATTTGTAGGTAGATTGTATAGCGTCTTCTTCACAAGTTTTTAAGGTTATATTCACTTGTTTCTTGTGTCTGAACTATTTAAATACCAGATCAAGTTGCACTTGAAACTGAAGCTAGAATATCTCCGTTGATCAATGAGAAGAGAAGATTGTTTAGTGAATTGTTAACAGCCAAAGGTTGTACGGAAAACTTCTCTAGATTAAAAATTCTCTCTCTTTCTTTCTCATACATTTCAGAAAAGTTGTAAAATTGTCGCCCATCGTTTTCATGGCTTATTATCATATTATGCTCCACCGAGCTTATGAAATTTCTATTTTTTTAAAAAAATATTTTTATTTTCAGGAAACATAAAAGTGTATTGTCGTGCTAGACCATTATTTGAGGATGAAGGCCCTTCTATTGCCGAGTTTCCCGATGACTGCACAATCCGTATAAATACTGCCAATGACGCCCTTTCCAGTTCTAAAAAGGATTTTGAGTTTGATAGAGTTTTTGGGCCCCATGTTGGACAAGGTTTCACAATGGTGTTTTTATGTTTATTGTTGTTCTTTGTTGGTTCTGTGTCATATTATGTGCTAACAATGTTACATAATATGACATGAAGATAGGTTATGCAATGTGGCTTTTTACCTATACTTTTTTGGTCATGTAGCAAAGCATTGCAGGCTTGTTGCTTACGTTTTTTCCATTCTACGTTTGTTTTGCAGCTGAACTATTTAGTGATGTCCAACCATTTGTGCAGTCATCATTGGACGGTTACAATGTTTCTATATTTGCTTATGGACAAACTGGCTCTGGAAAGACATACACTATGGTATTCTTAAAAGAAAAAGAGGAGAAATCTTTTTAAGTAGTCTGCACATAATTTTCTTTGCATATATTTGATTTTCTAGAATGATTTTTTAGTTTCTTAATGCATGCAGATGCAGCTTGGCCTGTGTTTCTTAGAGGACTTGTAAATAGTCTGCTATGTTCTAGTGCAAGATCTGAGAGTGATCTTTTTTATTTTTGTGCGTGCTAGATGTCGTTTGGTAACTGGACCAACTAGCTATTTTATTGGAGTAAACAGTTTCACTGTCTGGTACAGAGACCCTTTGGATAACTGAATTCTCCCCCTGGTTCATTTGAAAGTGTTTGAACCAAATATCTCACTAGATTGCACAGGAACAAGTCGCTTTGATTCCTATCTGTCAGATGGTTTCTTGTGGCAGTTGAATGATTTTTAGAATCTTTTTGTCTAGTCAGTGCTCTTTAATCACTCTTTTGTATGTTATAACATTTATATGCATTATTTTGCATTAGTGTGCATGTACTTTTATATGAACTAAGTTTGCATTATTTGCATGTTGAATGGCTTTGCTAATGTGATTTCACGTTGCTCAGGAAGGATCTACTTATGATCGGGGTTTGTATGCTCGTTGCTTTGAGGAACTGTTAGACTTGGTTAACTCAGATTCAAACTCTGCTTCTCGATTCAGTTTCTCAGCTACAGTTTTTGAGTTCTACAATGAACAGGTTTCATTTTTTCAATGTTTACACTTTCTTCCAATAAAGGGCAGTTTGTACTTGTACCTGAGCATGACTATCTTTTACTTATCTGATTGATGTATTTTTTTCACTCTTATAGATACGGGATTTGTTGTCAGAGTCTGGACAGAATTTGCAAAAGATCAAAATGGGATCGACTGAATCTTTTGTAGAACTTGCACAAGAAAAAGTTGATAACCCGTTGGACTTCTCTAGAGTCTTGAAAAGTGCATTTCAGAGGCGAGGAGATGACCTGTTAAAGTTCAATGTTTCTCATTTGTATGTCCTTTATTCTCTTTGCCCCTGTAAGATAGAATGTTTGTTGTTAGAGCACTGCCATGATTTTGTCTAATTAAATGCAAAATGCCTGAAATTGTAAAAAACTAGTTCAATTGATATTAAAGGTTTATATAGCATCACCATGTGTCCACACCTAGGCCTCAGACATTATTTGAAGGTTTGGTTATTTTAACATGATACTAGACTACAATTTAAGAGGTCAAGTACAATGATCATATACAAAACTTTTAGCCAAATGGCTCTTTGTCAGGGGTAGATATGGTGGAATATATAATTGAAGGTCTGATTATTTTAAGGTGATACTAGACTCAACAATTTAAGAGGTCAAGTATACTGATCATATACAAAACTTTTAGCCAAATGGCTCTTTGTCAGGCGTAGATATGGTTGAATATATAATTGAAGGTTTGGTTATTTTAACATGATACTAGATTCTACAATTTAAGAGTTCAAGTACAGTGATCATATACAAAACTTTTAGCCAAATGAATCTTTGTCAGGAGTATATATGGTTGAATATATGATTGAATCTGCAACCTATAATGAAAGATATGTGGTGGAATGAAATGAATAATAATAGGCAAAGAAAGGATAAAGTTCAAAATATGTTCTAAGGATACCTAGCCGTTGTCTCCATTGTCCCCTTTCTGTTTCATTAGGGTCTATGAACTTGATAATTGTCATAGGAAACTATCTTTGTGAAGTTCGAATCAGGATTGAGTCTTGATTTGGACATGCATATGTGATGTCTTTTAGTATTATAGACAATAAATGTCTTTGCTTTGTATTGCAATGCATAAAAATGAAGTTCAAATGACTGATATTTACAGTAAATTTATGGCACAGAAGGCATGAGCTGAAAAAATTAAAGATGGAATTAAGAGGCTTGGTACTCATCTTTTGAAATTATTTCCCATAGTAGAAAACTTCAAAGCACCATTGTTACATATACACATAATTCAGTTTTATAACACGGCATTCTATGTGCTCCTATTTTTACTATAACTTTCATCAAATTTATCTTAGTGATATGAAGTTTATATCTATGATTCATACTTGTTCTTGTTCCCATTGTAGGATTGTCACAATTCATATATTTTATAACAATTTGATCAGTGGAGAAAACTTTTATAGCAAGCTTTCTTTTGTTGATCTTGCTGGAAGTGAAGGTTTAATTACAGAAGATGATAGTGGAGAACGCTTGACAGATTTGCTACATGTGATGAAATCGCTTTCAGCGTACGTTTCCATTGGCACTGTCTGTTAATTTTTAACCTGTTATTTGTGTAGTGGTTGTCATCTAGATGGCCATTTCATTACAGTTGTACAAGAAGTTTTGGGTATATAAGTGAGAGGGCAGACCTTATGACAATTATTGTCTATTGATTGGAATTTCCTGCCTGTTGTGTGCATGGAGAAGAGAAGTTTGGGACACCAAGAGAGCACGATAGAGATTAGGATATTATTAGCACTTATTCAGTGACAGCAGTAATAAATTGAGAATCAGTAGTATTTTACGGCATAGTTCAGTCATTGGTACATGATCTCAATACAACCTATGTCTCACATGTAGGTTGGGAGATGTTTTATATTCGTTGACTTCAAAGAAGGAAGTTGTTCCATATGGAAATTCAATGCTAACAAATATCTTTGCGGACTCAGTAGGTATTGTATTTCCTCTTGTTTTCTGCACTTTGTTAGGCTGCATAATTTCAAAACCAATTTTCAGTGTATGCCTTTCCCATTGCAGTCTTGTTACAGCTGATTTTGTAGAATTTATGAGCATTTCAGAATCTCAAGTAGATTATGCCTAAATTGGTGATCATCGAGCAAATTCAGTTACATGTTGTTCTTTTCCAAGTAGATGGCTGCATTATGTACATTGTTTGGCGTAATGTACCTTGCAAGTTGAAGAAACTAATAAACGGAACTATCATTCTTTGTTATCATGCTGCCTGCTTTGTTCATTGATTTCCTCTCTTATCAATCTTGAGTGCTTTTACAATGTTTC
>JANSVA010000218.1:2833557-2852449 GCA_025504915.1 Erythroxylum reticulatum | reverse complement strand
GTAGGTGCTAATTTATTGTGATTACTAATATTGAGAATGATTAATATATCTGTATTACCAAAGTTGAGAGTATATATAAAACACTCCTCTAATAGACTCCTAATAAAACACTCCTCTTTGCAAGTAGTAGGTCCTTCCCAGAATGCATCCATATCAGCATCTTGAAATGCTGCCTTAAGTAGGTGCTAATTTATTGTGATTACTAATATTGAGAATGATTAATATATCTGTATTACCAAAGTTGAGAGTATATATGAAAGCATATTTGATTGAAGTACAGTTAATTTGAATGGATATATATGGTAAGTTATGCATTACCACCTTGATACTCTTGCCACTTAGTCTTCATGTCCTCAAATATTTTACTTCCCATTTGCTTGAGCTCTTAATTTTGCTGCTGAAAGTTATTACAATCTTCTTAAAGAATCTAAGAGCTCCTATAACAAAATGTTACCTAATATGTGATTCTGGTTAGCATGCATAGTTAAAAGAGCATTCTACATCTTTAAATTCACGTTTCAAAAGTTCCCTCTAGCACTCTATCCTTTATTTACTGCCCGTAACATGCACTTTTTCTACAAGATTCTACCTACAAAACTGAAATTGACTAATTAGATACTATCCTGCATTTACGTCATTCTCTTTGAATGTACAGTTCTGCACTCATTAGAATCTGTTTTTAGGTTCTAAGCATGTCTGATTTTTCTTTTTGTACTGCCGCTTTTATTTTTATCAGGATATTGCTGGAACATTAGCCACGGAGGAAGCAGGAGATGCAACCCAGGTTTCTAAACTGCGTTCTGCTCTTGAGTCTGTTGATCATAGGAGAAGAAAGGTAATTTTCCTGACCAGTATGTTTTCCCTCTGCTCTTGAGTTTGTTATAGATGCCTCGCTTGTTACAAGGAGTCAATTTTCCAATCAATATGCCATGGTAGTTATTTGTGCTTCATGGTTGATTGAACTGCTGTCATTCTCTGTTCTGTTTGTTGTCGAGAATGAGAAAATTTGAATGATGTGATTTAATTTCCCAGCTGAGGTCGTAAACTGTTCAATGCTAATGGATGTGGAAGATTGGGATGCTTATGCGATCCATATGTCAGCGAAACCTTCTTTCAAATAGTTATTTATTTAGGATGAAATGTTTGTTATGGAATGGATCTTTGAAAATGGGAGTTCTATTTCATTTTTGTGTTTTCTTCTTCTACATAGCCTTTTGAGGCAGGGTAAAATTTTGGACTAGAACCATGTGCAATAGTACGTAGATTTAAACTTTCGTGGGATAATTACTTTAGCCATGAAATTTGAACTAGAATCATCATGGAATTTGAAGTATCATGTTGCTGTTGATATTATGCATTTGAGAAAGGTTATGAACCAAGTATGATTCTGGTGTATGGTTATTGAGTCCTCGGTAGATTTTTTTCTTTTTGATTTTTGGTTCTAGTTGAGACTGCTATGCATCTCTTTTTCACTTGAAGTCTTTCTCATGTTCATGTCACTTTGCGAAGTGTATCTCTATGTGACGTTGATTTTTGTTATATTTTGATGCAATTAATTTATGCTGTTAGATTTTGCAACAAATGCGAATTGATGTAGCCTTATTGACAATGGATGATGGTATTTCACCCATTCAAAATCCTCCAACTGCTGCAGAAGATGCACGATTAGCATCTCTAATTTCCCTTGATAGCATATTGAGGCAAGTCAAGGTTTGTACCTGTAAACGAAACTGATCTTATATTATGTTGAAATTGAAAGGAAAACATGAAGCAGTTATGTACTTGGTGTTTTGAACAGGATATACTGAGGCTATCTTCTGTAAAAATGCTGGTTAAGTCTCAGAAGAAAGCTTTGCTTGCATCTCTAGATGAACTAGGGGAACGGATGCCTTCTCTTCTTGAGATCGATCATACATGTGCCCAAAAGCAAATTGCTGATGCTCGTCTGGTAGTCCAGGTACATGAAGTTCGATATGGTTATTTCTTTTTCTTTTGTTGCTTTTATGTCAGGTAGACATTTTTTATCAGAAGATCAAGTTTCTTGTTCAGTGGGCTGAGAAATATGCAGAATATGATAAATATGCAACGTGCCTGTCTCCTTGGTTTAAGAGGATCCAGTTGGGGCCGATCAATTCCTTTTTGTTTTGATCTGTCAAGACCAGGGAAAGTGTTATTGTAGGATGATAAGAAACCTTTTTTCATTGCATTTGAACGAGAAACTTGTGTCCAATTTCAAACTTGATTGCAGCTCAGTTATCTTGTTTAGACCTAATCCTTCACTCTGTTGACGCTGCAGCTGATTCCTGAAGAAGATGACGACCTTCATGACCTGGCACAAATGCAGAGATCACTTACAGATTTGGGGTTGAGTACTGAAACTGATGTGGCACAGTGGAACGTCCTGCAGTTTAATACAGGCTCAACAAGTCCGTTTATCATCAAGTGTGGAGCAAACTCAAATTCTGAACTTGTAATTAAGGCCGATGCAGGGGTTCAGGAGCCTAAAGGTGGTGAAATTCTGAGGGTTGTTCCAAGACCATCTGTTTTGGAAAATATGAGCTTGGAAGAAATGAAACGAGTATTGTCGCAACTTCCTGAAGCTGTAAGTTTACTAACCCTGGCAAGGACTGCAGATGGTACACGAGCTCGGTATTCTAGATTGTACAGGACTCTAGCAATGAAGGTTCCATCACTGAGGGATCTAATCGGTGAGCTTGAGAAGGGGGGAATACTGAAAGATGTTAAGTAATGAGTTCCAAGCCTGCAAAATATCATATCCTTTTGTAATATGTATTGTGTGTTCATAGTATTCTTTCGGGTGGGGAGGTAGTACGAGCAAGGATTTTCGAAGCTCAAACAAACAATTTTTTTGTATCATATTTTGCTATTTATTTGAGCCGAGTAAATCTGCATTTAAATCTTCAGCCCAGTTGCAATGTAATCTACACATGAGTTTGCTTAGTTCCTAGCTTCTTGATCTAACTAGCAATTTTCTCTAACATGTTTCATTATTCAATTCATTGGTTAATGCCATTTTCTAATCGGAAGAATCCCTGAAACCATTTGTTATTTGCTGATAATCTCATGTGCAAGTTTTTCTTTCCTTGTGCCACATTCATTTTCTGGGATTAATAAGCGGAAACATGGTCTGTAACATCGCCAGGGTAGGACATGCATGGTGGCAACAATTGCACAACTGAAACTATTGCGATGATATCATTTCCTGTACTAACATGGGTAGTGGTCTTTTGTTGTTTAATAGTACAAGTGACTGGGGACTGATATGGTCGTTTGTTTTGTTGTTTAATGTAGTATATATCTCCGCGAGTTCTTTGCAACTGATTTCAGAGGGGCTTCTGGCCGGAGAATCCGGTGATGCTCCTGCATGACTCCATTTTACAAGCTGTACGTACATATCACCCTATTTACTCTTATCTATAAAGAGATTTGTTGGTTCTTATTACTCTATTCAGTAAAAGCTAATTACTCTGCACCACTCATTTATCCATCACTGTATCTTTTCAAACATAAGTATGAATTCGCCGTCGATCCTTTCGAGTCATCCTATGTTATTATTTTCAACAAGATATATGGCCATGATCCTTTCTTGGTTCCCACGGATATTTTGTTACCATAATGAATTAAACCCATATTTCCTCTTTTCCATCACCGTCAAGCATGTAAAACATCTCCGGTTAAAAGAGCAAAATTTACCTCTCACGGGGGGGTGACTCACCATTCCAAATGGACCAAGACGTCCTCCTCAGGGTTGTCACTCGCTTTCTCGGCCTCCGTGACTTCTCCTCCGCTCGAAAGTACGCTCTTTTAGCACAACGCTCCTACCCAGCTCAACACGAGTTTGCTAAAGCCATTGCCGTCGCCGACGTTCTCCTTGCCTCAGGCAACCTTCTCAACGACGGACCCGACGAGTGGTTCTCCATTCTCCAACTCAATTCCTCGTCCCATTGCGGTTTCGAAACTCAGTTTGAAAATCTCTCGACTCTGTTAAACCCTATTAGTAATCACCTCCCTTTTGCTCGAGACGCGTACCAGCTTGCTTGTAATGCATGGTCTGTGGTATCTTGCCCAGAAAAGAAAACCCATTTTAAGAATGGGGTTAAGAACAACGGTGGTGAGTCACAATTGAAAGAAAAGATTGGTGCTTGTGAGCAAGAAAAGGGGACGTTTTGGACTGTGTGTCCATATTGTTACTACATGTACGAGTATGAGGAGGTTTACAAGGAGTGTGGTTTGAGGTGCCAGCACTGCCAGAAGGCTTTTCATGGGGTGACGGTGGCGCCGGAGGCGAGTATGATGGTTGAAGGGAAGGATGAGTACTATTTTGGATATGGATTTTCCCCCTTAACATCTGATGTGGATGGTTCCTCCGGGAACAAGAAAAAGAGAGGCTTTGGTGATGGTCAATGTGGTAGTGGTTTCTTAGATGAGAGGAAAGGAAATGACGGTGCATTTAAAGGTGGTGTGCTTAACGTGGTGGAAATTTCTGATGATAGTGAGGATAGTGAGTGTGATCTATTGAGAAGTAATAAAATTGGGAAGGACGATGGTGTGAGATTAGAAGAGGAGACCGTGGACAAGATGAGTGGAGTGAAAAGGAATATGAGAGTTGGTGGGGCAGGCAACGTTATACAGGGGAGAAGTAGAACTGATGTTAAGCCAAGGGTAATCAACAATGTGAAGTTGATGGGGAGGCACACGAAAAACAAAATGAATAAAGGAAAGAAGGTTGAAGTAATTGAATCTGGCGAATGGATGCAAATGAAAGGGGCAAGTATAAATGCTGAAATTGGAGAACTAGCTGGAAGCACTGACGGGAATAGTGGAAGTGGAAATGTAAATGGAAGTGGTTATGTTATTTGTGAAGGTGACTTGGAGTTCTTTCTGGGGGAGGATGATATCTATATTGGTCTAAAGAATACAGGTTGATGGTGAGCAGATGATGCTTTCTGGAATCTTTTAGGGCAGTTTTGACACTCTGATTTTAGCACTGGATCTTGTAGTTAAGAATTAGCCATGGTGTCTGCGTACAGCTTTTGACATACTTCTTTTATCTCATTGGTATAACCAAATTACATAGACATGTTTAGGAGTTGGCAGTCTACTGCTATCATGCATGTGCATTAGTATGAAACTTCTAATAGCATTCTGGATTTTGTGGTGTCTAAAGTTTTATGTGTATTCTTGGTAAAGTCTAAATCTTCTTGTTTTAATTACCCACACTTTGCAGTGGATCCTGTATGGTCTTCTGTTGTTTCTTTAACCAAAGATCATTTCTAGATTAGTGCAGGTTCTACACTCTGTTTTGAGGTCATTTTGGTAGATTTAACACATCATAAATTCTGGAACGTTTAGTAGATCTTAATCCTGAATCCTTTACTCATATTTTTCATATAATTCAGTTTAATCAGAAAACTTTAGCATGTGAGTCTGGTATAACACCAGCCAGTGCGTAGGGCTTAGCACAAACTCTTAATCCTGACGTCTTTTGAATTGAATGTTCAGTCACCTTTGCATTACTTTGTAATTAAATCATTCTCAATAGTAAAGAACCTCACTTTAAATTGTCTGATACAGAGTATCTTGGATTTAAGGGCAAAATCAATAGAAAATGTCTATTAAGATTCTGTCATTAAAATAGATTTGGTTTGTTATTCTGATCTTCCTTTCTTCAATGAAATTAACATGTGCCACCATTACTGTTCTCTCTATGCTCGTACAACGAACTTTTACAAGTCATACTTTAAAAAAGTAAACACTTTGGTTTTATTATATTCTTTGCATAGACGTAAATATTGTTGAAAGAAAACCATCAGTTTTTCAACTTTCCCTTTATGTTTCTAGTGCTGATTCCCACGTGAAACCTGCCAATTCGTTAACATTATCTCCATGGAAAATCTGCAAGAGGTAGTTTCTTATGCTATCAAATCACACCATTTCCTCTTATGTCCGTCTCTCTTTTCCTTTCACTCTCTGCATGCGTGATTCTCTTGATATAGATGTAAACAGTTTGCACGTATTTGTATAAAAACCAGCAGGTACGTGGCATGCGGCGTCTTGCAAGTTATTGTGCTGGTGGAGGAAGAAGCTTATCATCAGGAAAAATGGATTTCCGCAGCTCTGTTGGGATGTTAACGAACTATAAGAAGTCATTAACCAGAACAGTTTCCAAGGAAGAGGCTCAAGCAATTGCCCCCGAGAAGCACAAGTTTTCTGAGAGGAACAGAAGAGTGCGAATCGCAAGCCAGTTTGCTGCCCTCCGTGCTGTCCTTCCTAACTTGACAAAAGTACGTAAGTTCCATACATAATCTGCAATAATAGTTTTATAAGAGATTGTAAGCTTACTAGCTTAAGTGTTAAAATCATAGAAAGTCCACTTTCGTAAAGCCGCAGTGTTCCAAAGATTTTATCAACACTTACTAGTTCCAAGTCACATATAAGTTAGTATGATAACATGTAGAACACTACATCCTGATTAAAAAAAGCAGAGGAACAAGGCATCAGTGCTTGCAGAGGCAATCAAGCAAGTAAGAGAGCTGGAGAAAGTTGTATCAGAATTGCGAGCAACGAGAGACAGTAGCAGGAACATGGAATGTGCATTTCCTGGTGGGAGAGATACCTTAAGGGTGGAAAACTCGGAGAAACACAGCGGGGATATGGTGAAGGTTATGTTAAACTGTAAGGACAAGAGGATGCTAATGTCCAACATAGGAAAAGCAGTGAATTCTGTCGGAGGGAAAGTGGTGAGAGCAGAAATGGCGACAGTAGGAGGGAGAACTGGCTGTGCTCTGTGGATACAAGGCATAAAGGGCAATCAAGAGATGATTATCCTAAGGTCTGCTTTGGCAGCTGTTACACAGAGAATATGACCAAAAACTAACAACAGACCAGAACAGTTCTCTCTGTAGCCCTGGATGAAAGCTTCGGTGGAGGATGTTACTAAGTAAAAGTGGTAAAGAAGTGTAGAAGTGTATATGTGAAGTTTACTTCAGGATACAGAAGAATGATCAGTCTCGGTTGAATTTAGCATGAGCTCGCTTTAACAAATTGAATAATTGCAGATACTGACAGATTATACGCTAAGAGATTTATGTGTGTGTTCATGTACATGACTTCTAGAGATCTATGCCTTTATGATCAAAACTGTGTATTTACGCATAATAATAAGGATTAATTCAAAAAAATTTTAACTTTACTTAATTTTATAATTATAACCCAAACTTTAAAGTGGGTCAATTGCACTTTTAATTTTGTTCAATTCTAACCTGACTTGGCTTGATTAATTTTGTTAACGTGGCTTGTCACATATTTTAAAAACTCTAACTATAAATACTCGATAATTAAAATTAATACAAATAATGAAGATTAATAAAATAATGTCGTTTAATCATGTAGCTAAAATGAGTTTGTTTTAAAAAAAGGATGCAATTTAATCCTTAAATATATTTACAAAGATTCGATGCTTTAACTCATCGTTTTTAGTTTGTTCTCTTCATTTTTGTTTTGTTTTTCCAACGTTCTTACCATTAATTTTCAGTTTGTTAATTTCGTTTTCAATTTGTTATTTGAACGCTCTCAGTTTTTCATTTTTAACTTATTTTCTTGACGCCTTCACCCTGTTATACATTGCATGAAAATGAAGTCAACCACAAAGGGCTGAGAGCATCTTAGAACAAACTAAAAATAAAAAACTTGCTAGTGCGCTACAAGAGTGGCTTAGGACATTAAGAGAATAAACTGAAAAACGAAAGGAACAAACTAAAAACGAAAGGTAAGGACGTCAGGGTTGTGTAAATTGATTTAGAAATTAAATTGCATCATTTTTTTGAAACGATATCGTTTCAATTATGTGAAAAAACGATGTTCATTTTATTAATTTTCATTACTTGTGATAATTTTAGATAACGTATATTAATAGTTAGGATTTTAAAAGTCGTGACAAGCCACGATAGTAAAATTAACAGAAACATTAACATTGACTAGAAATTAAAAAAATTAAAAAAATTGAACATTTTATTGTCATTTTTTTAAGTTTAGACTATAATTACAAAATTGAGTCAAATTTTAAATCTTTTTGTAACTAACCCTAATAATAATGCCAAAAACCTTTCTTTAATTTGCTTGCATATTATTTATTCATGGATTTATAGATTACACACAAAAATTAGTAATATACTCAATTATCTATCATTTCTTCAAATTTTTGGTATCCTGGTTAATCGTATACTTCAGAAAAAATAAGTATTTTCATGAAAGGTTTCTTAAATTAGTGAATTTGACAAAATGTTTATGATAGGAGGGTCCATACTTCAGAATTTTTACATCGACTCTACTGTTACTATTATATTCCAAGAAAATGAAGTCGTGATGTTCATAGCTTCATATGACTGAGCTTTGTGCGATGTAACGTAAATGAGTTTCTTATCAATAACAGTAATTCAGTCCGTGATCATCAAAGTTGGATTTAGAGCAGATGAAGTAATTGTATAAGCATTAATTCTGTAGTCGCTTATGGCATTTACATTGTTTGTTGCTGTGTCTGGTTCGATAATACCACTTAATCCTACTGAGTTGTACGGTCCTATTGGACCACAAACTTCACAAGCTCAAGCTTTGATTGTCTCTAAACGCCTTCGAAATCTAGCTTAAACCCTGCAACAAAAACCGCACAAGTCATTGCCTTTCTCTGGTAGATTGCCTGCCTTAAGCTTTCTTTCAGAAAGGTGAATTTCAATAACAGGTCAAGTTGAGAAGGTGAACTAACAAGTTCTTTTCTTAACTTCTCAACCTACATCTCATCAAACACGAGAAGGGAAGAACTCTGTATAAATACCTGTCAATCAGCTGTTTTACACCCAAGTCACAAGCATATCTTACCTGAATTTGCAGAAGAACCTAGCATTTTCCATTATCAATATAATGCCTTCCTTGAAGTTCTGTTTCGTGTCATCTCTGATTTTAGCATTATGGTTGTCAGGCATCAACATAAGCATAGCAGCTCGACAGCTTCTGGATACGAACGCATCCCCACCACCAGCATTACCACTGCCTTCAGCTCCACCGCTGCCTAAGACGACCTTGCCACCCTTGCCTTCAGTTCCACTGCCAACCCTCCCAACTCAGCCTTCTCTGCCAAAGAGTGCACAGCCACCATTGCCTTCAAATCCATTGCCAACACAGCCAACTCAACCAATTCCAACACAGACGCCACTTCCCCCGATGCCGTCACTGCCAGCGCAACCAACTCTTCCAAAGACCACATTGCCTCCGTTGCCTTCAAGTCCATTACCAACACAGCCAACTCAGCCAACTACACCAAAGACAACACTGCCTCCATTGCCTTCTCTGCCAACTCAACCAGCCCTGCCTAAGACCACATTACCTCCATTGCCATCAACTCCACTACCTACGCAGCCAACTCAGCCTAGTCTGCCAAAGCCTACACTGCCACCTCTGTCAAATCCAAGCTTGCCTACATTACCCACTACCCCACAAGTAGCTATACCACCAATACCAATCCCCACTATGCCTATTATACCTTCAATTCCAACTATTCCAACAACAATCCCCGCTATCCCCTTCCTCTCCCCACCACCATCAAATTAAGTCATTAATTCCCCTAGCCTATGTCACAACATTATCAAGTCTACTAGCTTATCCCATGGTGGTTCTAGATCAGGATCAACCTGCGATATGCACTTATTTGAGTTGTACATGTGTGAAATTTGCATTCTTTTTCCCAGTCATTCCCATACTATAGTTGCTTCTGATATAGCTGATTGTATTCTTCTGGCTGTTGTTATATATTCTTGATTTCATACTATGATTAAATATAATCAAATAAATATAAGCAATGTCAATGCTAGCAGATAGCTCAAACACAGGGAAAACTTAAACTTGGAAATAAAGGAAAAGATGGCATAAAAGTAAACTAGAGAGATAAAGCTCTTTAATATTCACAAACAAACATCAAGATTATTGAATAAAATGATTTTGAAGAATTCAATCATTTATTTATTGACAACACTAACTAATATAAAGATTTTCACCTAAACTAACCTCGCTGTATGTTTTTACATGTTCTGGCACCAGATTCTGTAGTGAGAATTTTAAATAGGAATATGTCTGCTCAAAACAACAAGATTTTAAAATGACCTTCACAAGATCCTCTCTCTGAACAAGGACCAGCACTCACTGTACCAAAATACTTAGACATGGGAACCATCAGGATACCCAACTCCACTTTTTCAACCATGCTGAAGCCATGATAAGGATAGAACATGTGACTTTTTCATCTGCAAAAGTTAGCTGCAGCCATCGTACACAATTGTTTCCAAACAGAGCTAACAAGTGCTACTTGGCAACTGTATACTGATGTGTATATAAGTTCTCTGTCCCATCTTTCTTATCGCTTATAGAAAATCAATTCCCTGCTACAATTTGTTTTGATAGCATCCTCCAGGATTTTAGCCTGGTCAAAGTCAACTGTAAAGGAAACCATAACAATGCCATCTTTACCAGTCTCATAGTCCTGTCCGATGTCCTCAGCTTTAAATGATTGCAGCTGTGAAAACCAAGAACCATATCAAAATAACGTAATCACTGTTGTGAAAGATTACAAGGTTATCAATTTCAATGTTGTAACATCATGCGGTGGCAACACGACGGCATTTAGATGGAGAAACTTAAATGATGCAGCTTATCCTCATTGATATTGTAAAGCTAAAGACCTGCAATGTCCAAATTGTTTAGAGCTTTTCTGAGGCTAACTTATGGGTGCATCAAGTTAAAGTAAAAGCTTTCACTAGAGACTCAACTATTTAATTCCAATTCCGGATAAAAGAGTTATAAGTTTGCATATGCCACATGACAGAATTTAGGATGGGCAAAAAATAATTTCCCCGTGAAATTTGGAGGACAAATGATTTACGACAGTTGTAACAAGCCAAGGGATAGGCAAGAATAAAGGTAAGAAGATTAATAGCTCATGTAAAAACATCATTTTCCCCTATTTTTTATTTTCTTATTTATTCTTTTTGTTGTACTTTGCCACAGCAATTATCTTTACTTCAGGAAAAAAAGAAATCCACATGGACTATAACTTAGATCACCTGATGATGCAGAATTCCAATAAGATCAAAGGGAACCTCCACACCCATGGGAACCTACCAAAAGCAAATGGAATAGCCAATAAGAACACTAACAGCCAGGAAGACCATAAAATGATATTATCTCAAGTCTCAATTAAGCACAAAGACACGCATGATTGTCTAAACAAAGAATATAAATAAACCACCTTAGATTTCACAAGACATGTCGGGGAATTTCTCAAGCATTCAGATGCCACACCTCCGTAGGCCCTCACCAGTCCTCCAGTGCCTAGTTTGATCCCACCGAAATACCTATGAAAAACAATCACATAAACTCAATACATATGAAAAACAGATTAAAGACAAGGAATTTCGATGAATTTCACAGCCAATAAAAACATCAACCGTCACATTATCACTTGCAAACTTCAGGGCACCTAAATTCTTTTACCAAATCACATGAAAAGAAAAAGCTGTCGAAATTCATTATGCACCTAATGACAACGACCATAACTCTATCAATCCCAGAAGAAACAATTGCCGAATGTATCGGTTTCCCAGCAGTGCCTGAAGGTTCACCATCATCATTAGACCTGTATTGATCTCCAACCTATTGTTACAAAAAATCAATACCAAAACCCACTTAAACGAGATACAAAAGCCCATAAAGAAAGATCAAAACAAAGCCAAGAAAAATGAACAGAATTTTCAAGAAAAAAACGAACCTTATAAGCCCAGCAGTTGTGGGTAGCACGCGGATCCTTGACCTATCCAACCAACAAACAAGATAACCAATGATAAATGGATGGTGGGTTTTGTAAAATGGTAGAATCAACAAAATGGGTTACCTGAGAAAGGAAGGAGAACGCGGATTGTTCGTCGAAGACACGGCCAGCGATTGCGATGAATTTGCTCTTTTTAATTTCTCTTTCGAAAGTGACTCTCTCTTTGATAGTGGTGTATTCACCTGCTGATGCTGCTTTGGAGACCATAGTTCTTGTCTTCGAGACAACAGAGGAAATTGCCGACAGTGCGGCTGAGATACGCTTACGGTGGTGATGATAAGTTGGTACGAGTGGTGGTGATGTTGACGATGATGAGATTGTTGCCACTCGCATTTGGGTTTTGAGGTGTCTGTACTTTGGTCTAGGAAGAACCTTCTCTTACTCGTCTTCTCTAATTTCACAGCAGTATCTCATTATGGATCACAAATTTTGGACCCCAAGTTAAGATAATCCAAATATTTAAAACAATGTCACGTCAACTGACAAAGAATTGGGTCTGACCCGTTAATTCGGGCAGGACAGGACCGACTTGCCAACCCTAGAGTAGATGAGATGGGCTATGAAGAAAGAAAGAATTGGGTCATTGATTTACCATCACTACAAACGCTACAGAATCAATCTCAACTCGAACATGAACAAAATGATTGATTGAGTTGATCTAAATCCCACTTGCTCTCCCTAACCCTAATATAACACATCATGAGTCTTTGGTGGGATGGGTTAGCCTAAGACTAATTGCTCCAAGTCAATTTTACATGCTGTTACTGTTGCCAAAATTTAGGGTGGAGGGTTAGCTTTCAAGAGTAGTATAGTATACAGAGAATTCAAGATTCCAATCCTTTCTAGGCGCTTATCTCCAATTATTTGCATGCCTTTGTGAATATGCTTCAGGATTTCTATGTACATCAGAGTCGGACACAAGCCTGTAAGGACTGTACCAACCAGTACCCACCTCACCAAATAAGAAATCAGACAAGTCTCCACTCCTTGTAGACCCCCTGGTGCTTGCGGTGCTGCAAGAACTTGCATCAGAGGAACTAAAAAGTGAAGAGCTCTCACTTGATGAATCAAAATTAGGAACTCCGCGCATTTCATCGTATCTCCAATAGTCTGAATTACACAGTTCAATCCTAGTCGATGGATCATCCATTGTCATCCAGGAAGGGTATTTCCCAGGCTTGCATTGTGCCTTGGAGCGATCTGTATTCAGCGTGTGGGAGTTGGACTTTGATTTATGGAGGCTGGCAGGAACTGCTTCCAAGTTCCTCTTCTTAGACCTCACAACATGAGACATTAAATTACTCCTAAATGAAGCAGGGGGTCGTGGAGAGAATCTGAAGACAGCAGATCCGAGAATAAGTAAACACTAAAAACTACAACTTCCATAACACTAAAAACTACAACTTCCATTTCACCCTACTGAGACTAGCCAAATGTTTACCTGGCATAGAGTAGCATGTATGCCCCTTCTGATAAGACCATGTCCAATTCTACAGGTAGTACCTGAAATGCACCAATATTCACCAATGAAATTGTTTACATGGAAATACATTCATGGTTGCTTATAATAGATCAAACGTAGATAAAAATGAATACATAAATATATAGGCGTGACTAGTGTTATCTAAGAACCAAAGGATGGCATCACCACATCCCAGAATAAGTGCAGTAAGTCTCACAACATGCAACATGTCGAGATGTTGACCGCAATATGGCACACGTGAAACATCACTTAAAAATGTAAAGGATACTACAAGCAGTCTTTGGTTTGGACTTGAAGCTTTTGGAAGTTCTTATATATAATAATAACTTTCTCTAGCAAAATAACTAACTGAAGTTTTCTCTTCTTCTATACTAAGGCCAGTGGGCCAGGGAAGCGTATCACTGTCACATAGTAAAATAAGAATTACATTGCAGGAAATAATTAAAGCTGCAAAGCAACCTAGGGAGTATGGGAGAGGAAAATATGTTACATACAGTGCTGTCATTAACCCCAAACCAGTTGCCATGATAACTCTTCACATAGCACACATAATGGCCCGTAGAAGTAGCATTCATGTAATCCCTGTGAACAATAACTCCGTAAAGACTGTATTGAGGAGATTTGTCAATTGTCCCGTGCATATATGGAGTCATATCAAGGATCTCGGGGAATTGAACTGACTTGTTCAGTTTCACCAAGTTACCAGACTGAAAAATAAAACACAAAACAAGAAATATCTTAAATGAAGTGTCTAGTAAAGAAGTGCAGCTTCATGTCAATAAATTGCCTTGAGATGGTTCGAGTACAAGACCAACATTTATATCAAGACTTTACCTGAAATCGCTTTAGCACAATGGTGAGGATGTTAGGGGCATCAACCAATTTCAGCTTCTTTTTTGCTCTCACATAGGCTTTGCACCTGAGATAAAACAGAAAAATAAAAATTTTAAATGATTTACAAAAGTCCAAAAATTGAATTGATTTTGCTGAATTTCTTTCCATATTCATCAAATAATTGAAAGTTTATTAAGAAATAATTTAATAACATCCACAAGGCCCAAAAATATTTGATAATGTCAGGACAACTTTGGATCACCTTATTACAGCAAAGAGACAGTGAATTAGAACCTACATGCTTAATATGATACTCAAGCAAAGAACTTAGGGAAATAAAACCAACCTGCTACAATTATACTTGTTCTCTCCATCCAACACTTCTTCAGCTGTAAATTGAGTAAGGGCTTCTTCGAGAGTTTCAATGTGCCCCTCTATTTCAACTGTTAGATCCATTATCCGTTCAAATCTCTCAGATTGTCCCAGGCACCTCATGCAGGTTATCTAAAAACAGTAGTCAAAATATTAAAATAACAGAATTATAATTTTCAGCCTTGCTTGCTGAAAATCACACACAGAAGAAAGCACACTCAACCTTGGATCGAAGGTAACCACCAAAAGTCAGACTAATTAGGGTTGTTTCTTCTCCCAGTGGACCCTGAACTCCAGCTTCCTTGAGACAATTAGACTGCATCATATCAACTGCATACCTTCCATGTAACCGACCAATGCTGTCATGAATATCTTAAAAAGAAATCTAAATACTTCATGGGGAAACCAATTCATCAAAGCTCACCTCAAAAATTCATGGGCATCTTCTTCCCTCCCATGACCAAAGTGGCTTCCGATTTTGTGTATGTTGGATAATATACGGATTGGGGACACTGGTGAATTTCCACCCCTTCCCTTGGCAATCAAATTTTCAAATTCACATACCAAACACCAATCCTTCTCTTGACCTGGAAAGAAGAAAAATATAGGGAAACTAGTAAACCTTAAAGTTTGTAATCCAATAATAATCCAGTACAGAGATCACAAAGAAATCATGAAGGTAAACTTGCATGCATTCGAATGGAGCCCACGAACAAGGTAAACAGTAAGTGGCCGGGTAAATGAAAGGCACTGGAGCACAGCATTAGCATAACAACTGCAGAAATTCAAGGAGAATTGTATAAGTAAAACTGAAGAAGCATGTTTATACAAGTACCTCTTCTCACTTGAAGAAAAGGACATTAGTAACAGATAGAGTCGTTGATCTACTTACAAATGAAGAAGCATGCTTATACAAGTACCTCTTTGTACTTGAAGAAAGGGACATTAGCAACAGATAGATTCTTTGCTCTTCTTATAAATGAATGGAATATGGTAGCATCCAAATGCATGAACATTTTTAAATATCAAGATGAATAGTTAAACTCATACATTGCCTGGATTTAGATGTCCTAAGAAGGTAACAGCAATGTAAGGGCATATGAGTCCACCACAGTATACCTATTCCCACAGTTTATGAGCCCAAATGGATTGAGATCTACATCGGAAGAATACAGCTTCACAAACAGTTCATATGGGAAGATTATCTGAAAAGGTCAACAATCACATTAGCACCATATCGGTGTGAAAAGTAACTTGCACCCACAAAATCATCTCAGAATATTAGAAAAACCTTGTAATTATGTTGCTCCTTTGAGCCTCTTAACTGCTGCATTTTTTCCCATACTGATTTTCTGCCCTTACAAGCATCTTGTGGATTGTCAGATGAAGCATTAAATGACAAAGATCTCACTTGTTCACCCTTATATAAGTGTGGTTTGTCCTCTCCACCATTCGTTGTACAATCCAATTTGGCATAGTTTGAGGACCGTGAGCCGCTGGACTGAGGATCATTTACAGGTGACATCCGAGAGGACGATGCCCTTCTAACAGATTTTTTATGGCCCAACTTTGTTGGCCCATTATTATCAATAATATTGCTATTGCCATTAGGAAGTTGAGACTTCCTATCTTCATCAGTATTACTGGTTTTCATCTTAATTAATTTACTTTGTGCAGCCCCACAACTACCAGCCAGCTTGGAATTTTCAGAAGGTTTAGTTTCTTGAATTTCTTTAGCTCTAGCCTTAGTTGCAGGGGGTTTAGCAGTGTCTTCAGAAGGTATCTCAAGCTTGCTGCTGCTACTGGAACCAATATCCTTAATGGGAAGATCAAGGACTGGCGATTCACTGTCTGGGTTGTGTGTTTCAGGTTGTTTTCTAGGAGTTGCTATGTCGTTCAATTCACTTTCTTGCTTCATATGCACAGTGACAGCTGGGCGTCGACATTCATCCTTGTGGCCTTGCCTCCAGTGAATTATCTGGCACTTGCCAGAACTATAGAAGGAGGAGTTTCAACTAATTAATGTTAAAAAAACCTACTGCAGCTACAAAAAAAATATACAAACATAAACAGGCACTGCCCCAGAGAAAGAAAGATCCTAAATGCTGCAGTATTTTATGTTGGCTATCAGCAACACAATCTAAACTATGCAATCCAGCATGCAGCCTACAAGTAAGAGGCTAACGACGCTCAAATGGTAAAGTACCAGTTAGGTAGGATATAAGAAATCAAATAACCGACAAGTAGTTCTGGACTGCCTTCTTTGGCATAACAATAAAAGATATTCTGTTAAATGAGTTCTGCACGAGGTTGTCTGGAAGCTGATAAGAAAATCATAATGAAAGCTTAACTGTTAATTTGTAAATATCTTTCTAATGGCTACAGTTCCCCGCTCAGAATCCCCCAGCAAAGGAAAACAATTATAATACTAGCTAAAATATTTTACAGCTTACAGCATCCGCGTATTTTTGAAGTGTTAAAACCATTGTTCTTAACATTATGCACAAAGAAAGTGAGACAACAATCGTGCACAATGTTAAACAATTCAAGGGATTTTAATTCTATACGTTAAATAAACATTCATCATTCAGAGTCCTTCAGAAACTATCACAAAAAGCTTTGAAGATAAAATGGTCTAAAGTTAACGTAAAAGCGATGGGCCATCCTTACGGAAATAAGTAAACATGGCATCAAACTAAAATGTTCTTCAGCAGACACTAGTAAAATATGCAATTCCAAATAAAAATATTATCATCAACCAACAAAATTGAGATTTTCTCTCCTTTTATAGAGTTACAATTCATCCACGAGTTACTATGTAAATTTAGAATTACAACCATCCTAAATTTTTAAATACCATATTCCTCAACCACTTGCAAGGTAAAGTTGCAATTTTTAATCAATCAGAAATGCCAATCAAACAAAATAAACCCCATCGACAGGTAAAAGAAGCAGCTACAAGAACATAAACCCGCTTCACGACAACATTACTGGATATCAAGTAGAAGCATCGACAATTAAATACCCAATCTTTTTTAGGATTGCAAAGAACGAACCAGTAATGGACGGACTTGCATTGTGCACAACGGGTAGTGGTGGGACTAAAGCACACTGCGCACTGATGAGCTATGGGCAACTTATAAAACTCATTACTCGCTTCAAATTCAGTCATAGCCGACTCTTTCGACACCATGTCAACGAGTCGCCTGATCTCCTGGTTCTTCACCACCATATTACGCCACTTGCTGCGTATCCAGAGGCAAAGAACCGCTGCAGAGAGGAGGAATAGGGTTTGGAACCCTAGGATTCCAGTAACAAACATCTAGAACTAACAAACTATCCAGGGCCGAGGACGAGACCAGAGTAGAGAAACCCTAGGGTTGAGATTTTGCTATACATGAACTCGTATCTGACGATGGTGGTCGTGGTGGCGCGTGACGATCGCGATTGAGAAGGTGAAAAAATGAGTGATTGCCAATTAAAGCGCATGTTACAATAAGTTTCTTTTTCTTTAAAATTCGGGTTTTGTAATGTTTTTAATAATATTAAGATTAAATAAAATTAAAAAATTAAAAATTATCCTTATTTGATATTTGAAATCCAAATAAAATATTTAATAAAAATTAATTAATTAATTAATTAATTATAGTTTATAAAAATTATTAATTATAAAAATTTACTGATTTAATTAATAAATTAATATTTTTAATAATCAAAATTATTAAAATAAATTAAACTAAAATTAAAAATTGAACTATTTAAATTTTTTTCTTTATTAATATAATGTATTACCCTAATAATTTATAAATAAGGTTAAGCGATTATTTCCTATGCAAATTTATACTTTGCAATGTTTCTTAGACCTATGACAGCCAAATAAATTGTAATTTATGAGACTCTTATTTTAAATATATTAAAATTTAAAATTTTATTTAAAAATATATTAAAATGTTAAATTTAAAATTTAAATTGAATGTTAATCTTTAACTTTAAACTTAACCCTCTTATTATCTATAATTAGATTCTCCATTTTCCAAAATTTTTCTACATTTAAGTTTTTAATTAGTAATCAAAGTTATAGTAATTAAAAAAAAGGATGTACAATTAATTAAATCACAATTTAAAATATAAAAGACATCGCAAGAAATTAAATTATTCACATTGTGAATATTTATATTAAACTAATTTTAATTTTTTATTTTTGAATACTTTATTAAATATATTATATTTTTTATTTTATAATATCACATATTATGATTTATGAAAGCATTTATATGTACATTATTTTGTAATATCATTAATGTGGATCA
>JANSVA010000218.1:2812629-2831706 GCA_025504915.1 Erythroxylum reticulatum | reverse complement strand
ATGAGTTGATATTTAATGATATTAAAGAAAAAAGAAAGAGCATTGACAAAAAAAATTCCATTGACTTGAATTTCCATTTATATATTAATGTCAACTACACGTGTACCAATTAAATTGGCAATCGTAACAAACAAAATGGCACGTGCGGAGAATCCCTTTTGTTACAAAATATTGAATACTAAAAGCTACGAGAAAGAGTCTAAGGGAAAGAAGACCAAGCAAATAGGAAGTGTAAGGGATTGTAAAAGAAGGGAATGGTTGGTTCAAGTGAGGGCCCTTATAATTTAAGAGATTGTGAAGATTTGTCTTGTATAAAAAATTATAACTCACTTTAAATATTTTAATTCAAAGTTGATACATCATATATAAATAGATTGAACTTTGCATTAAATTTGATTTTAATTAAATGACTAAATAAAAGTTGAAATAATATTATTTCAATATAATTTAACTAAAATTTAAACTCATATTAAGAGTATTTTCAAAATTGGACAAGAAGTTAAATCAGTAAGACAAGAGGTTTAAAGTTTAAAAGGTTAAACTAATATTAGACTGTCATAAAATTAGTTAAAAATTGAATAAAATTAAATAATTTAAAATATAATTAAAAGAGATTATCCTTATTCATATAAAAAATTGAAGTTTAATAGAAAAAATTAATTGGTTTATTTTAATCTATAACAACTTATTAATTTATGAAAATTGACGGATTAATTTACGATTGAACTAATCGTACCGATTAAATTTTTTAATTATTGCATATTAAAATAAACTTGAATTATAAAAAAATTGTTCTACGTTCTTCCATATTTAAAAGAAAAAATATTAAATTACATGAGCATTGTTTAGATTAAATTAATTATTAATTAATATATTTAAGATATATAATTTATAGATAATTAAATAGATAATTTATGTAAAAACAGTTTGGTGGAACAACTTAAAATGTAACGAGTAATGACTAACATTTTGACCTAAAAAATTGCAAGTGATACATAAAATAAGAGTTAAGATTCTTAGTCTAAGATTACTTTATCTTATCCTGATATTGTCTACTAAATTTCAGTTATTTATTTATATAAATCTTATGTCTATTTATGTAAGCTTCATATAAATATTCAAATGTATATAATAGTAAATAGGAATATTGGACGGAACATCACACACACAAAATAGCCAACTTGACTTAGCAATTTTAGACTTTAGCCATCTTTGACGATTGGCATGTGCCAGACATAAATCATACACTCGGGAACATTTCAAACTTTGTGAATCTATTTAAAGCTTTACAAATGGAGAAGCTTTGTTAGAAAAAACGCAAATGGGTGATGAAAGTTCTCATTTTCACATTATAATATTAATAGCCTACGTAAGAACCTAAAGTAAATTCCACAATCTCAGTACTCTATATATTCTCATCTTCTTCACACCATTCATTTCGTCGAGAAGTATCCTTCTTTAACAGAGAACCTCTCTTAGCATATGTCTCAAAGGCCTAACGTCCCTCACTATTCTTCCATAGCCTTTGGCCTCCACTCCCATCTCATGGTTTCAAGTGAGATGATCTCGAGTTCCAACTGGTCTTCCTTCCAGAGCTGAACCATTAGAAAAATCAAATCTTTCTTTGGCTTTTTCGGGTGAATTCTTCGTTGAAGAGGTTAAATTTGTTGTTTGATTGATTGTAAAAGATGGGTTTGAAAGGTTTTGTTGAAGGAGGCATTGCTTCGATCGTTGCTGGTTGTTCAACGCACCCTCTTGACCTCATCAAGGTCCGCATGCAACTGCAAGGAGAAAATCCGGCGATGACTAACCCCTCTGCCGCCGTCCAAAACTTGCGCCCGGCGCTTGCTTTCCAGACAACCACTGTCCACCTGCCTCAACCTCAAACATCACCGTCACCTTCTGTTCCTCGCGTTGGTTTGGTCAATGTTGGAGTCCGCATAATACAACAAGAAGGCGTCGCCGCCCTTTTCTCCGGCGTCTCTGCCACGGTACTCCGACAGACTCTTTACTCCACCACACGAATGGGCCTCTACGATATGATGAAACAGAAATGGACCAATCCCAATACGAAGGTCATGCCTTTATCGAGCAAGATAGGCGCCGGACTCATCGCCGGAGCCATCGGTGCCGCCGTGGGAAACCCCGCTGACGTGGCAATGGTCCGCATGCAGGCCGACGGCCGCCTCCCTCTAGCTCAACGCCGGAACTACAAGAGCGTAATTGACGCCATAACTCGCATGACCAAAGAAGAAGGCATAACGAGTCTATGGAGAGGGTCGTCACTCACCATAAACCGAGCCATGTTGGTCACGGCGTCGCAGCTCGCATCTTACGACCAGTTCAAAGAAATGATCTTGGACAACAAGTTGATGCGTGATGGGTTCGGGACCCACGTGGCTGCGAGCTTTGCAGCCGGGATTGTTGCGGCGATTGCGTCGAACCCGGTTGATGTTATCAAGACGAGAGTGATGAACATGAAGGTGGAAGCAGGAGCGGCTCCGCCGTACAAGGGGGCGTTGGATTGTGCGGTGAAGACGGTGAGAGCTGAAGGTCCGATGGCTCTCTACAAAGGGTTTATTCCGACGGTTTCCAGACAAGGGCCGTTCACGATTGTGTTGTTCGTGACTCTTGAACAGGTCAGGAAGTTGCTTAAGGATTTCTAGTTTGGATGATGACGACGACGACGACAACAACAATAAGGAAGCTATAGACCAAGGCTTAGTTTATGTTAAGTTTCATAACTAGTTTACCTAATGTTTGTTTTAAATACGAATTCAGTTCCTTGAGTCTAGGAAGAACGTGAAAACGTGTATGAACAAGTGTTGTTACTTGTTTTCTGGGTCCATCTGTTCGTGTACTAATAGAAAATTAACTACTTTTATATCAAAACTTGTTTTAATCTCTTTTCTTTTTCTCTTGATTCTCTATGAAACAAAAAAAAACTTAAACTTTCGGATTGCATTCAAACTGGTTTGAATTGTAAGATGGAAAATAAGGAAAGGCTGGTGTAATTGAAGGTTGTTTGTGAGGTTGAAGCAGAAATTGAATGGTCATGGTCATAGAAGAGAAGAAAATGCAACTTCAGGAGATGTCAGGTGTCATATTTTTTTCATCTTTAGCTTTGGGGACTAGAAGGGTAAAGTAAGTTGACATAATGCCATTTTAATTAAAGCTCTTTGACTAAATTGCTTAACAAACTTTGAATCGTAATTCCGGTAAAGCTGTTTTTTCTTGCCATTTGCATGTACGAGAATGCTCTTGCTATTTAGTGGCAAAGGAAAAGGGCAATAGATTAAAAAAATATTAAAAATTTTAATTGGATGTACTTAAAAGAATACGCAAGCGTAGAATCAAAAGGCATGGAAAGCAAAAGAACATGTGAAGAAGCAGGATTCGTTTCTGTAAGGACTCCAATGAGTTATACTCTACAAAGAGAATGGACCGAGGAAATGGCATTAAGGAAGATGCCTTGATAAAGCATAAATTCGGTCTCAAGTTGTGTATTTGTTAAGAACATAATGGTAGTTCTCATGTTGGATGCTTTAGCTGTTGTCGGAAGTTTCCTGGAAGTTAACTGTTTCGTCATAATTAAGAATATCATCTTTGTTTTGAACTGTTATTGTAATCGAATCAAACCGGTGTAAGAAGATTCCTTTATAACAGTCTGTGTTATCTTGTTCTTGAATCCGTTGCTTAGAAGAGAGGTATCTTCTGTGCGTAAATTTGGAGGCGACAGGATGGAATTTTAAGGTCATTACAAGAATGTGTTTGGAGTTCAATGATTACTATAGCTCACCGTAACGAAAATGAGATCACTAGAGATTTCAACACTTCAAAATTCCCAGGAACAGGGAAAAGAAACCACCATGGAGGCATTGGTGTAAAGCTTTACAAAACTGTGATCAAAATTGGCAGACAGGCGATTATGATGGTCTCCAAGGCGTTGTCACTCGCAAGTTCAGATCTTTTCAATCAGGATATTCACCTGATCCTTAATCCCGTGATCGTTGAGCAGAAGCTACCAGATGGAATGTTTATTTACATGAACAAAGAATCTAATAGTAGTAATTGTTGTCCTGGTTATTCACAGCATCTTTACACAGCATGGCACGTGCTTCCATTATAGACCTTGGAGGCTGCAAGTCCTTCTCTTGCAGGGCATTTCCAAGCAATTGCTGCATTTGGGATGCAAAGATGTCATCCAAAATCTGCAAAAAATACAGTATAAGTGAAAAGGCCTACAAGGATAATCACCATTTTGTCGAATTTTATTAACTGGTGGGAATGAGAAGCACCACTTTTTAGAATATCGATTAAAAATCTTTTATGATAGAAAAATATTACCTAAAACTGCATTCTATGTGTGTATACAGAATAACATGAACTTTTCAGTAACAAAATGTTGTTACCATGTGACTGCTTAAGTTGAAGTTCTCAATGACAGCGTAGGAAAAGATATTTCTGAACTGGTTGGGGAAATGTAGACTCACTATCTTTTCCTTTTGTGAGTCAGCATATTGCTCACTAAACCCCAAAAACTACAATGATTAAGACGATAAGCATAGTAGATTTAGAGGAACTTACCGAAACTGCAATTCGAGAGCCTTTATATGAGGATCTATTCTCTCTCCTGTCTTGCAAAAAGTTAAGTACTTCCTGGTTTAAGGAGAATAACAAAATCATAAGTTGGAGAAATCTTCAGAAACCAAAACTGTCAGAAAAAGATCTATGCAAAAATGTCTACCTGTCCCAGGCGATCCCAGAAACCTCGGCAAATGGTTATGAACAACTGTGGTTCAACAACCGTTTGCAGATGATCTATTGTCTTAATCAATAGATCCTTCAAAGGCTGCATCCTACTTCTTACATCTGATTCAGCCACAGGTTCCTTTGAATCTTGGATGATCTTCTTCAGTTTTGTTGCACTCTGTAACTTTGTCTATATAAATAGATAAACAGAAGTCTATCAACATATCTGAATAGCAACCATCTCAAAATCTGAGTACCAGCAAAGAAGCATGCAATTGAAAAATGTAAAAGAATTCAGATGCACCCTCTTATGCTAACATTTGTCCACAAAATATATGAGACCAAATGTTCTCAGCAAGAAAAATTCCTGTTATTTGTTAAGTATGGAAATAGTGACTGAAATTTTGTGAAAGGCATATCGGAAGCTGTAATCAGACAGGCTTCCTATAGGGCATCATATGCATCTACAAAAAGAAGCCCTTCAGCTAGCCGAGAAGAGAGTAGAAGCAAGAATGTGCCGATGTAAGTAATCACAACCCAAGGACCCTTCATGAACCATGGTAAGGTCCTAGAATGCACACTCAAACACTGGTAAAACTTGGAGCTGGTGAATCTTATAGCCCCTGTATACTGTTCACTATTAGGACTCTCAAACCTACTAGCTCAAGACAGTGGTTCATTAACTACCCAATATTTTGCATGCATTGGCATAACAATTTGCACACACACATCACCTCATTCTACTTGTCAACTCATCTGTCTTAGTTACAGTAACATATGTTTCGTAACAAACAACTTGAAAGCAATATTACTCACATTCTCTACGAGCATCTCCACAATGGCTTGCAGGTAACTTCTGAATTTGGATCTCAACATGACTGTAATTTCACTGAGACATTCCCCTGTGACAGCATTTACCCCCTCAGGGATACAAGAACTCCACGACTTCAACTGTGTTTCAATCTTAGGCCCCAGCACATCCAGCATCCATTTCATAGAATTAAGAAGGATCCCTAGCTGAAATACAAGAATGAACATCAGAAAACTGAAAAATGCCATGCTTGAATGACGACCAAATTTATCGATAAATGTTTACCTCATCAGGCACAAAATATATTTCGCCTGTTCGTTTAGATAACTTCTGAACATATTTAAGCCCAAAGAGCTTTGGGTTGAAGCTATCCTTCAATGGTGATAAGACATCAGCGTATTGCTTGTCCAAAGCTTCAATAATTGCCTTCTCAACGTCTGCAAGAGCCTGAAGCATCCACATGGTTTGAGACATTCAATCAACCACAGAAAGTTAAAGAAAAAGTTGCATGGATCAGGGAAGAGATAAACATACATTTCCCAAGACAACAATATACTCTGGCCATTGACGAATGATTACTTCATATTCAATCAGTGTCTCTTTCAACAGAGTATACATTTCCTCAACAAAAGGAGTTGTCGAATTTTGTGTTTTAACACCAGACCACTTGACCTGAAAGGTATAAATAAATGGTAAATCGCTAGAGCACGTGACATCATAAGTAAAACTCATAACTTAGACATTATATTTTATAATAGTAGGAAAAAAACTACTTATTTTAATATTAGTCTAAAACTGATATGTTCCTGGTTTAATGTTATAACAGAACTCCATGCCAGGGTGGTTCTAAAAAAAAACAAATATAGATAATCATATTTGCGGAATATAGAACTAATGACGTTTTGTGAAAAAGAGTAACTGAAAACTTATAGACACTAAGAAATCTGAAACTGTTAGTGATTTATTAATTAAGAAGTTCAAATAATGTAGAATTAATTGATATATGTAAGAATATGAATTTCAAAGCTTATGTGAAGAAATGAGAACCTTGATGAGTTCTCCAAACTTCTATACAAGCTACTAAATAATAATAAATGGGAAATTAAGATTGAAATTCAAATAATAACTAACAATATTTAACGGTAACAAATAAATTAAAACATTTGGGTGACGCTAATCGAGACTGAAGATGTCCTTAAGGATGCAATAAATATAAAATATTCACACAAAATTTGCAAGTAAATTACACAACTTATTACATTTGGTCATTCAGAACAGCAAGGTGAAACACTTGCCTTATCTAGTTTGCACATCTCAAGCAAAGTATGACGCTTGTCCTTGATCCAGAGAGTGATGTATGAATGAAACAACTCTTTTGCATCAACACCACCTTTTGCAGGGCTATAAAATGAAACATGATCAAACCATTTCTGCAAGGTTATAAGATGAAAAAAAAAGACATCCAACTTACTGAATGTTCCAGGACTCAAGATCCCTTTGGAAATCTGCTGTCGCAATGACAAGTTCTGCAACAGGCAGCGAGGGGCTTGAAGGAGGACATGCAATCAGAAATGTGCGCAATCTAGCAGAAAGCTCCATGCCGTAAAGCGATGCACAAAGATTTGGAAGGTCTATGAAACTGCAAAGAGAAAGAATTCATCAGTTTTCAAACGGTCAGCAAGACAAAAATGTCATTTAACAGCAATTAAATGACCACTGCAGAAAACTTCTGAAGATTTTTTTATTAGTTAAATAATATATTCAATTTAAGAAACATGAATATGCATATCAACAACTAGGGGTTTGGTTGGCAGAAGGGATTCAAATCTTGGCACGCATAATCAATGAGCAACTTATCTGTATATTTATGCTTCGCCATGTAATAAATAAATATGCATATTGAAGTGAAAAGTTACACAATTTTTCCTCATGCCTGAGTATAGGACACCAAGAGTAGGGTGGAGGTAAATGGTCAATGGTTTTTACCTAGGAAGTAGGTGCTGATCGTGGATCTGTATGTCAGTGTAAATCTCGTTTTTGATATTCAAGATTAGAGATTTCATCTTTTGATAAGCTGTTGGAAAGGCGACAGGATCTATCAGAGAGACCTCATTAGAATTTATAAGTTCATCAGTTTCAGCCAAGTGCCTTCTTGATCTCTTCCGTGCAGCAGCCTATAAAATCATTTTCCAAAAGCACTTTGTATGTGAACCACAGAGGTGAAGGCGAAACAATAAACAACATAAAGTATTTATCGGTTTTTTGTACCTGAAAATATCTTGAAAAAGCCAATTGAGCCTCGGGGCTTAGTATATCATGCAATAGAGTGTATAGCTTGACAGCAGGTGCCAAAGCAGGAGCAGCCAATCCAATGGCTGGAGCAAAAACATCCATCATGCCAGATGGTGACAATTCATCCAATGACTTATAGTTCTCAAAAGCCAGGGCAAGAACCTGATGAATTTGATCTTCAACCTCTCCAAAGATGCGATTCTGGTTCAAGTTTCAAAAAACAAGATATTATTCTTCTTCTCCGACTTTCATTAAAAAGATATGTCAGCATTAAAGACCTCAAACTAGAAAAGAGGTCTCCTTGTTTTCATCCAATTCGTCAATTGTTAAGTCTATGGAACATACAAACATCATTGAAAGATTGAAAAATGTTCGTAGTAAAGAAGGTTTGGAGCTCAGTATACCATACATCTACAAGCAATTGCTATATGCAGTACCACACATCTATAAGAGGTTGCCATCATTAAGATTTTTATGTCAGAATACTCACTCTGTTCAAGAAATCTATTTAGAAGAAAGATTTTATGATCACTTCTAAATGATAAACATGCAAAACCTGCCTACTGAATATCAAATAGGCATGGGTGCATTTGCAAACTTCTGGACCAAGAAAAATTAAACTTCATAATGTACCTCTTGATGACTCAACACACTCTTCCTATTGCCCTTCATGACTACTGGATGCAGTAAATCATATACTAGCTCAAGACAATCTTTGGTAGGCGTAGCAACATCCATGACATAGGAGAGATACCTGCAAGTAGCATGGAAAGGAAAAAAGGAAATGAACTCGCAGTTTAAAATTCCAGGTGGTGGAATGAGTGAATACATTGCCATAGAGAAAATTTGACATGATCCCAATACCTGAGTTTGGTGTAAGCATCAGACACTCCATAATATGATGCAAACTCAGTCACTAACCACTTCCATGGGCCATGTAGTAATAGTTTTCTTTGCTGAAAACGTACCATTTTCATAGCAACTTCCAAAACAAAATCATAAGCAACAGTTTCTGCAACACAACCACACTGGAAAAAGAAGTTGCTTTATCTTGTTTCTTGATAATGCTTCACATATATTTTATAATTGATAACTCAGCTAATTTCAGACACAAATGAAATGTAGATAGTAACCAATGAGACAACGAAAGCTAGGCACCTTCTGATGACTGCTCTCATCTGGAGTTATTGAGTAATTTATGTTCAACTGGATTCTACCAACAACTTCATGATCAGGCTCATGAAAGATGGGCCACCAACGAAGCTTGTTGTTCTGTATTTAACCAAAACTAAGAAACTATGCACCATTCTCAAAAACTGATAACATAGTTCAGGAAAAGAAAAAGAAAGATACCGAGTCATCAGCAATAGCAGCAACTTGGGCTTGTCCACGACCACAACACTGTCCCTTGGAATCTTGAAGTTCAATGATCAAATCATCCCCAAGTTTTTCAGGAAAGCTGCGAGACCATCCGCAAAAGAAGTTACCCACCTTTGAATGGAGAGAAAAAAGGGGAAATAACAGGAACGTATAAAGAAAAAAAGCCACTTACAACACAAGAGATTCACCAGTTCCTGGTTGCACTCGAACTGAATCCTCGTCAGATTGGCTTTTCAACCTCAACAAGCAAGTATATTGTTCTAGTAACAAAAGATCATCATTACCTTATAAGTAGGATAAGAAAAAAGGTTTCTTTCACAGGCTTTATTGAAGTAAGACACAATAAATGTTAATACTTATAACAATTATGCTCAATTCAGACGTAGAAATATTATTAATGCAAGTGTTCAATTCAGACACAGAAATATTATTAATGCAAGTGTTTAATAGTGTGCAAAATAACTGATAGTGCCAACACAATGTTATTGAAAGTGGTAGATGAAAGGAAAAAGTGGGAAAAGAGAAAGGAAAGGGAAGAGAAAAGAGAGAAAGGGAGAGAAACAGAGGGAACGAGAGGGGAATAGAAGAACAGAGAGGAATCGAGAGAATTTGGGAGAGTAGAGAGAAAGGGAGAATGCAATAGGATTCTCATTAATTGCCAAAAACATACAATAGCCGAGGGGGGACTGTTATTTATAGTTACTCATAACACCCTCCAACTGACAGTAACGGTCTTAACTGCCATCTACTACAAGTACATATTTTCGTATCACATAACATTGTGGTTGTTCTTCTTTCATGCTGATAACAAGCAACATAGTACTAACATCTTTGAAGAAATTCTCAATTTTTCATCATTTCCTTCTCTATTGTTTTACCACTGGTGCATGTGGTTACTCTTAAACACAAGTGCATGCACTTGATTTCCCCTAGCTTGCATTTGAAACCTTCAAGTGAAAGCTTATCAATAACAACTCAAATATTCGGTAACAAATGTTCCACAAACAAAAAAGCTGTTTAGGTAGCAATCTGTCCAAATACATATTAAAGATATTTATTCTTCTCAAAAGGAAATGTTGAAAAAAGATAGTTCATAAATACATTAATATGATCTCCAACTTCTAATCAAATTAATATCTTGACATACAAGGAATTCCTAATTACTTGTAACCTAGTTTGGATTGTGCGCTTACCTATTGACAATTTTATGGTCGAATTATTAAAAATCTAAGGATATAGCTTATAGTGGCTCCAAAATTTATTATGGAAGTTCGACTAGTGCGAGGTTGCATACCTTGCACCACTTCATATGATGAGGAACTTGTACGCAAAGTAGTTGTTCTACTTTTTACGAGCCTTGAGACCTCTTTGATATACTGAGTGCTTGCACGCACATATGCCATGCTTTGTTGTGAGAAAGAACCATTAGGAGGAACACGCGGATTCACACGGACTTTTCGCACTTCTTCCCATCCAGAAAATAGCGTTGAATTCAGATTTGAGATTTGTCGCCGAATAGACTCAATCTTCATAACGTGTGGATTTAGATATAAAAAGTTGCAGCTAGGAGGGGAGTCCAAACCCATTTTCACAGAGCGAACTGCAAAAATGAACAAAAAGTACAGACAGGCTATAAAGACCACAAATTGCAAAAAGTAAATCAACAGTCTATATGCCCTAGCAAGCATGGTACCTTGCACTTTCAGTTTTGCATAATTCTTTTTAGATTTTGGAGCAGCTTTCTGGCTCACTAATTCCACAGAACGCTTTGCTAACAGCTCTTCTTCTGGTTGTAGTAAAATTTGCTGCACACTAGAGTTTTGAACGGAATGAAATAATCAAGAAACTGGAAATCACCAAATGCAATAGAGGTTGAGCTTAATCTATGCAACTTTTGACCATACTCAAATACAAGAAAGTGTGAAGTTATCAGACTGGAAATAGATCAAAAGCTTTTCAGCATAGAATCTCATCATCCAAAACACCACCGCTGCTGGCTCAGCTGTGCAAAGGCAGCTTCAGCAGCAAGGTCAAGTAATAACACTGAGTTACATAGCCTATATTTTAGCATATAGTGGATAGGTACCCCAAATTCAACAACAGTGTAATAGAAGGATATAAATGGTAGGAAATAGAAACCCACCCAAATGCATCACGCAACAATGCGCATTCCTTATCCAAGAAGAAGGGAGCTTCTTCCGTGCAACCTTTCGCCCATGAATGTAGACACAGCCTGACACATGCGTCATAAGAAATCACAGCACACCATGGTCCTTGCCCACTGAATCCATTCACACAAATTATAAAATGATAAAACTATAGAGCAGGAATTGTAAGACCATGCTTACACTGATACTGATCATCCAATCAGAAATAACAATATCACAAACATTGATATTAGGATCAATTTCAAGTACACAGTCATCATTAGTGAAGCAACGTAACCAACCTTGCATGAAATGTAGGGACGCGAGCAGGTAAAGAACTTGGAGACATAGCTTCTTTGACAACAGCAATCCTGTAATGGATAACAAAAAGGCCCAAAATAAGTTCACTTCAGGAAATATAAGCATAGAGATTAAGAAAAAAGATCCAGACACCTTTCAGATAGTTTTGGTTTCTCTGAAACTACAGAACTGTTCGTGTTTGCTAAATGTGGTGTCATATTAGCACTAGATGTTGAAATTTTCTCAACTTTGCGTTTTATTTCTGCACCAGAACCCATAGGAGGTGCACTGGGCATGTCCTTGTGAATATTTTTTTCTTGAGAGATTCTACCATTGCGAATTTTATCATCTTGGGGAGATGTATCAACTGAATGAGGCACACCATAAGCCTCATCCTCAGAGTCAGAGTCAGATCCAAGATCCATGTCTGATCCTGATCCACCGTCATCTCTGTAAACAGGTGTGGTTTTTGACACATGAATTGCAGCAGAAGTCAGGTGCCCACTTCGAAACTTAGCTGAAGAAGGCAATCCAAACCCCTGTCCATCCTTTCTTAATTTACCAAATGGATCAGAGTTCGGTTTCTCAGTAAGAATCGAATTGAAAATGCTACCTCCTCTGATACCACCCCCCTGATACAGGTTTTGGAAACTTCAATAAGACCAATATAGCAACAAACACTATCTGAAAACAAACTAAAATACACCCTTGGCTAATTAGCAGTAAAGTGAATTACGAAATTCCTCGTTTGCTTACATCTCGACCCCATCTATCAGTATACATTGTCTTTAGGATTCTCCTTCACCTAAACCACCAATCCACAATAGAACAATCCAGTGCCGAAACTGAAACACTCAAACAAAGATTGATCAATAAGATTTTGGACATCACTAAAGAAGTTATATCCTCAATGCCCACGAACTAATTACCATAAAAATCAAACCTTGACCTCAGTAACAATATTGACAGAGACCCCAAAGCGAGATTCTTTCACACTCTTAAACTGGCACGCCACACTCTCTCTTAACTGATCATCGCCAAACACTAACCACAAAAAGTTCACACCAATGAATCAAAATTACCAATGCCCACTAAAGAACTCACTCCCTGTACGGCCCACAAGATACACTGATCTTTTCCTTTGGCCTAAGCAATGTAAAAGACCAAAAAGTTGACTCCTCGACTATAAACAAGAACACAAAGAGAGAATTTAAGACAACTTAGGGAGACCCAGATGAGAAAAAAGAAAGAAAGTCACTTAAAAGAAATCATGAACGGATTCACTTTGTCTGTAACACAATCACACAGAGTCACTAAACAAAAAGAGAAAGGCAGGAACACTGAAACAAACAAACAAACAAACCAAAGACCAACCTTTGAGAAGAGGAAAAACCAAAACAATGTGAACTTCTTGCAAGTACAGAATGAAGGGAGAGAGAGTGAGACAATTGGAAGCAGTAGTTTAAGGAAACTACAATTACTTCCTTTTTTTCTTATTGTTGTTCTCTTCCTAATCAAATTTCCTCCTTTTCCGTTTTTCAAAGACTCTTCCTTTTCTTTTTATGTTTTTTTTTTCATTTTACGACTATAATTAAACAAAAACTATTAAAAATGAGAGAAAAAAAGGAAATTTACATTTTTTTGGTTATATAAAGAAGAGAAGATCATGCCAATTAACGAAATATCATAACTTTCTAAGGAAAAAGAGATCAAAGGGGCCATAATCAAAGGAAGATTAGATTCCATGACAGAAGGAGGTGGAGTGGAAGAAGGAAAAGGACACTTAACGGAGGGAAACGTATGATTAACGTGCGAGGATGACGTGGCAGGTCAGAACGCGCTCTTTCCCGTAACGGTCGAATGTTGCTGTTTGGTTCGTTATACCTTTTCATTTGTTGTGTTTTGTTGGGCATGTGCTGTGTTCTACTGCTACCGTCACCATCAACATCAAGACAAGAAGTACGCAGCTTGTCTTTTATTATATATTTATTTTTCACAACTAATTATTTGTTATTATAATAATTTATTTACTGTCTACTTAATAGTAATCACTGATTATATTGGTACTTATATTTTATAATTTAACCTAATATTCACAAGTAGATTAAAGTTTAAAAGGTTTAGTTAATATTAAATTTATGTAAAATAAAATTGAAAATTTTGAAAAATGATGAAAAATTACCTTACTTGTTGAAAACTTTAAACTTTAATTAAAAAAGGAGACTGTTAAATAAAAATTAATTAGTTTATATTAATTTATAAAAATTAATTAGTTTAAGAAAATTAGCCGATTTATTAATAAATCGGTTAGTTTTTAATAAATTATTAAATTAAATAAAAGTGAAAATTTTAAAATTAAATTAAAAATTGATCAATTCAAAATTTTTGTTGTTAAATCAATCGAATTGATTCAGTTTTTAAGATTTTACTTATAAATTTAACTTGTGATCCCAAATTTACTGTCATGTTTATTCTATCCCTTATTGCCTAATTCATTTTTTAAAATGTGCACATAATTTTTTTATATTATAGTATTTATAAATTAAGTTTGAAGATGATAAAAACTAAGATAATGTAACATTCAATTTTATAGTTATTGGTACAAGAGAGTTATATATATTTTTATAAAAATTAAAATTATTTATAAGAGGGATAATATAGTTAGCGAACTAAATTTCCAATAATCTTTTAATTTGATAAATTGTGATAGACAAAAATTAAACTCACTCAAAATTTTAGATATTTAATAAGAAACAAAAATACTATAAAACTAAATCTCGCTTAAACATAAGATTTTAGGAGATCTGTTAATATTCAGTCTTATTTTTAACTAGTAGAGAAGTTGTATATGCTAATAAGAACATTAGAGTTAACTTTGTAGGAGATGAGAGGACTTAGAAGGCTCCTCCTGGTCCCTTTTTGGCTGCTTTCAAGGGTGAGTGTGGAGAGTGTGAGCTGTATCAAGAAAAGGGAAGTCTTTGAAAATTATATTATACCATTTAATGTTTGAATGCTGACCCTTTGGGGTATGGAAACTTGGTCACTAAGAAAAGTACCCTTTTTTGCCTTTTCAGGTCCAGGAATAATTAACTTTCAACTGAATTTGATTAAAAAATTTAAATTTTTGATTCAATTAAAAAAAAAAGGTCGGGTAGAATCAGTTCTTTAAAGAACGTCTCGTTTTAAAAAAACTTAATAAATGTTTAATAATCAAAACTAGATTAAAATTTAAGTAAATGCTACTTTAATTAATTAACTTTTAAATTATTAAATAAAATAATATATAGATATTTTTTTTATTGTTTGAGAAGGAGATATGGAAACTAAACCCTAACCTTTGAGGGTTCAGTCATTTTCAACGATGAAGAATGTCAAGTGGTTGCATAGAGCTAGTGGGAAAGAGAGTGGGGTGGGCGGTGATTGCCCAAATGCTTCTATGAAAATTTAGATTTTGGTAAAACATAATCAAGTTGCATCTTTAAATAAAAAGAGTTAAGGTTTGAACTATAATAACTAAAAGATATTATCTTTTTCTATGATTTAAGAAAAGTTTTTATTTTTCTAAAATAGTTTCTTAAATTACGTTTAAAAACTAATAACAAAATACATATAATGTTAATATTAGATGTAAGTTCCTAAATTTAACTTAAATAAATTATTAATTTAAAAAATTTAATTAGTTGGTAAATAATATTTAACTAATTCATATTGCGTATATTTCATAATTATGGGTCTAAAAAATTTTAAAATTATTTTATAATTTTAAAAATAGAACTTATGAAGAACTGTTGTATAAGAAAGTTTGAAATTCTAACATTAAATTTGCCAAAAACATTTCTAATTATTTTGTATTTGATTAAAAATAATATCATGAATGACATAGTTTTGTTGAATTTAAGGTCCCCTCAAGAGCACAAAAATGGAGTTATGCTTGGGTCATAAAGAGGTCGGACCATTGTCATCCTTAAAAGTATGTGAATCCCTCTTTGTCAAGGCCGTAGGAGAGTAAAAGAATGATGTGAACTCAGTCTTCTGCAATCAAAGAAGCAATAATAGCAAACCGAAGAAGCATACAAAAAGGGCTATATTCATTTTCTATGATATGTTGCCTTAAAAATTCTAGTTATTGACATAAGGAAGAATAATCACTCATCATCTGAACCAAGGACCTGCTGCTTTAGCTCTTCAACTTTAGCAGCCAACTCTCCCCTATCTTTCTGCAGTACACCAGAGACCAAAACACCAATTAGCAGTTGCTCCTCCAAGTGTAGGCACACATCTTAACTCACGAGGGCTTACCTTAAAAAGCGAGTAACGTGTAGTAAACCAGACGCTGTAGCCAAGTCCTACTACATCCATCAACTTGGGAAACTGGAGTCACAAAATCAAGCATTGTATTAAGATAAGAGTGATGGAGTGATTAATCATCGTTCCAATTAGTTTCGATAATAATTATCGAACATTACATACCAAGGGAATGGAATCAATGGCTCCAACAATAGCTGATGCTAACCACAAGGCAATCAAAGCACCAGCACCGTATAAAATAATAGAATACGTATCTTCAGAGTCGAACTTCGAGTTTCAAATAAGAAAGTTATCAATATTTCAAGATATAAATATCTACTGATTTCTTTAACTTTGCTGCAAATACATAAAGTAGAATTATTAGATACAAAACCAGGCACGAAAGCTCAGCTATGAAAAAACAACAGATGAAATGGATCTGGGAAATAATCAGAGCATCATATCATGAAGTCATCACGACAGCTTTGCAGAACAATACTTTAATACCATATCTGATCTAATAAGCTTGAACCTTACGGAAAAACGATTCATGAAAAAGGACAATAATTTCTGGAGGAGATATAAGGAAAGCAAAGTGAACGTTTCTTGTAAAACATCACGAGTAAAACCAGATTATCACAGATATTGATTGTGCTCAGGTAACCGCTCAGGTTTGATGTTCATCAAGCCTTAATTACATGTATAAAACTTTCGTAACTTTCAGTTAATCATCATAGCAACAAACATGATATAACATCAATTATTTGCAAATTGGAACATTAAAAGGCAACTGAACCAAAAGTCTGAAGACAAGAAATAGAAAACAATCGGTACATAACCCAATAGAAAAATTATATATAGTATAAAATAGGACTCAGAATATTGAAACATCAGCAAGGCAAATCAGCCATTATGACGAGCGAACCAAAATATAATATTCTTCATCGTCCTATAACAGTATGACAGAGAAAGAAAGCAAGGATAATTAACAAACACAGTTTGTAACAGTAGATATACCAGTTTGATGGGATTCTATGTAAGCTTATGGGAATCAAAATTTAAACTCTGGTGTATCAGGCATAGTAAAGCAATATGATTCTAAATCCGGATAAAACAAAATCGTTAGTCGAACTAATGCTTTTTGACATGAATGTAATACATAACGAGACCTTATTTACGTATCTCGAATCAAATGTAAAAGGACAATAAACGAAGAAATGCAGAAAATACCTAATTTCGGTTCTATAACTTCAAACGAGTTTTTCAAAGTCGAAACGAGTGCGAATCTACCACTGCCTTAATAGGAACTGTTCAATGAAACGCGGTAAATCTTTTCTACAGTTTTCTCAAAACGTAAGCTCTCTTAATGGATCAGAGAATCTTTATACTTACGAATGACATGAGCAACTTCAAGAGACCTTAACTATTATATATAACATCCGTATCGGCTTTCCCATCACAGGCTTGATATGGGTTCAATCCACACTGATTAGGATCTATTTTCCTCCTGAACTTCGACCTACTGACTTAGATCATTTATTGAGCTACTTTGTTATCTTTATCCAGATCAAACTACGTAAATTAACCAATAATTTATTGAAAAACCGAAAAAATGTAATTAATTATTGTCCAACTTTATAGGAAATGTCTAAAATATCCAACATTCTCCCCCTTAGACAATACTTAATTATAATGTTGACTCAGATTGAAAATAGTTTAAAAACTCAGTTAAGTCACGCTACTATATTAGTCGACTAGGTTTAAAAGCAAAACATTTGATTCAAAGATAAGAAAGTCTATCATTTCGTCCTACAAGGCTTTCGATACCTAAAAATATCAAACATTGGTGTCATGTGTGACATAGGTCCAATATAGTCACATATATCTAATACCTTACTAACATGAATGAGAAAATGAAGTGTGACAAACTAGAATGATACCTGCATGATCTAATATGTATTATCTTTGTTTGTAGGTCTCGATTTTTCTAAACTTTATGCTAAACCGCATATGATAAACTGCATTAGAGAAAATATATTTTCTCTTACTGAATGCTAAACAACATTAAAGAAAACTTGTTTCCCCTCACTAAATGCTAAACTACATCAGAGAAAACTTTTATGCTCTCTAACTGAATGCTAAACTGCATTAGAGAAGCTTTATGAGATTAAAAACTTATATCCCCATGTGTCATGTCAAAATTTATAGATATCTGTATAAAATTGTATGCGTCTAAATGATATAGGCTCAAGGTTAATCTGTATATATGCCCAATGATCTTTAAAATGCTTAAGATTGACACATATCTTAAGACTTTCACATGTATTATGACAATGTACGATAATACGTATTACTGAAGATAAACGATGATCATCTTTATTGATGAACTGCCATACTGTCATAAGACATCAAATGTATATATGTACAAATATATACGGAGCAAATATAACGATCCCCTAACTAACAATGTCTAAAGACTTCAAAACACCCATACTATATACTTGTCTTTTAAACACAAATGGGCGAAGTCCTTTAGTTAAAGGATCGACTTATAGTTCCTCAGTCTTTAAATGCTCCAATCCTTAATGTTGCCTTTTCATATCAACCTCTTTTTAGTCAAACATTTGACCTCCAAATGCTAAGACCCCGTGATATTCTTTGTTGTTACTACACAATATAGTAGAAAGATTATCACAGTACAACCGAATAGGTCTGACCACTGAATCAACCACAGACAACTCAAAAATCAAGTTTCTGAGTTAAACCACTTGTGAAGTAGTCCCATAGCATGCACACTGTATACATAGTTGAGGAAGTCAACTGTGTCTACTTGACACTCTTCCACGACATTGTACCATCTGCAAACTTAAAACTATAACCTTAAGTAGATTTTTGATCATCCGGACACATAACTTAAATATGAATCTGAATTCTCTACAAGGTTTAGACTGTTGACTTTTTTATATGTCAGCCTATAATCCTTGGTTTCCATTAATTATCTCAACACTCGCTTGACTACTTTCCAATAGTCTATACCTAGGTTAATGTTTAGTCCAATTTATATAGGTATTTAGGTCATATTTGCATTCATTTTGCATATTCATTCTT
>JANSVA010000218.1:2784307-2795857 GCA_025504915.1 Erythroxylum reticulatum | reverse complement strand
ATATATAAAAGGAATACCTCATAATATATTATTAACAAGTCATAATGTTAATACATGAATCACAAATATCCATTGGCATAGGGCACACTACTAACAGAACATGCATGTAGGCTATGCATCCAAACATCCTCAAGTGTTGTACCTTCGGCTTAACACCAAACCAGACTTCAAATGGAGTTTTCTCCTTTAGTGATTTGGTCTTCAATCTGTTTTGTAAATAAACTGTTGTAAAGCATGCTTCTGGCTATAATTTTCTAGGTACTCTCATTCCAAACATCATTGACTTTTCCATCTCATCTAACTTTGTTCTTTTAGCTTCAGGAGCATGCATGTAGGCTATGCATCCAAATACCCTCAAGTGTTGTACCTTCAACTTAACACCAAACCAGACCTCAAATGGAGTTTTCTCCTTTAGTGATCTAGTATTCAATCTGTTTTGCAAATAAACTGTTGTAAAGCATACTTCTAGCTAGAATTTTCTAGGTACTCTCATTCCAAACATCATTGACTTTTCCATCTCTACTATGGTTCTATTCTTCCTTTCAGAGACTCCATTTTGTTATGGTGAGTATGACACTGAAAATTGATGAAAGATTCCTTCCTTTTCAAAGTAATTCTTCATTTCATTTGAAACATACTCTCCTCCTCTATCACTTCTCAAGCATCTCACTTTCTTTCCACATTGACTCTCAGCTTCAGCTCTCCACATTTTAAAGAAACCAAACACTTGGTCTTTACTCTTCATAAAATAAATCCATGAATACCTAGACACATCATCAATAAAATCCATATAATACCTATTTCCTCTAGCTGATGGTGTATTCATAGGTCCACAAACATCTGTGTGCTACAGCTGCAACTTCTCTGTGGCTCTCCAATCATTAGTTGGAAAAGGTAAGACATGGCTCTTCCCTTTTGCACACAGTTCACACACATTTTTCATCTTATTGCTCAACTGAGGCAATCCATAAACCACTCTTTTCTCTGCATTTCAATGATATAATCAAGATTTGCGTCCATACATCCTATGCCACAATTAAGTCAATTCAGTCACTAGAATTGCAGCAAATGCTCCATCTACTTCTGTAATTTTTATTTTGAAAACTTTGTTTATCATTAGAATCTTATGCACCAGCTCTACTTGTGCATTGAAGATTTTGCACATTCCATCTTCAAAATACACCTTGTAACTCTTCTCCAAAAGTTGACCAACACTTATCAGGTTTTGACCAAGTTCAGGAATGTAGTACACCTCTTCAAGTATGGTGCTTCTAGCCTTTATAGTTGACTTCACAGCACCCTTCCAAGTGACAAGTAAGGTTTCTCCATTTCCTATTTTAACCATAGCATTTACGCTAGTATCCTTCTCAACAAATGCTTCCTTTTTCTTTTTGATGTGGTTAGAGCAACCACTATCTATTACCCACTCACTTTTCCTCTCATCTTTCACTTCAACTACACTAATTTCATCAGCAGAGTTTACTTTCATTGTTTCTTGACAGGTTTCTGCCATAAACACACTTTCTTCTGTAATGGTTTTCTTTGGTAGGTTTTTGGTCTGTGAAGGCCCAGGTTGAGTATTTAAAGTGTTTGGTAAGTTATTTTGAGGATTTTTCTGAACTTCTGATTGTGGATGAACAAGGGGTTATTTATCGGGTTTGTAATTTGAGGTTGTTGGCTTGATAAGCTGGACATTGGTGTTTGCATGGCTTGATGAGGTATCTGATATGTTAAACCTAGTTAAGATGTGTGAGGCTGAATTATTTGAGGATGAGATGTAAAAGATTGAGGTATCAAAGGATGAGATATGTAGTGTTGAGGCAGTTGAGGTTGAGGTATAAAAGGTTGAGATGTGCAGTGTTGAGGTATTTATGCATTTCTAGATTTTCCAACATAGTATGCTTGGTGAATTTGTGATTTAGAGGTGTTTTGGTAGTGTTGTGATTGAGTTAGCAATAGGCTTAATAGGGTGTTTTGTATCTGTAAAGGATGTATTGGAGGTGGCTTTCCAAAAATGGGATTTTGAGGGTTTTGTTGTTCTTTCATCCACTTTTCATAACATACTCTTCTTGAGTGTCCACTTTTTCTATAATAAATACAATCCACATTCTCATTCCAATAGCACTCTTCAGCAGTATGATTGTTCTTTCCACAAAATCTACAATTTGGAAACATTCCCCACTAGTTACTCTAGATCCACTCTGCATATTGTTGGTATTGTTCCCAAAATATTGATTAGCGTTCTGGAAATTTTGTGAATAATTTGGATAGATCATTTTTTTAGGAGGTTGTGCATAAGGATATATTTGGGGTATCTGGTACTACATATAGTTCTGATAGGTTTTGAGGGTAAGATGTCTGCTGATGAGAGTTTTGGTTACTTTATGATTTCGTGGGTGTTGGTGCATCTGAATTTGTGCAGTATTTGGATCAAGCAGGTTTTGATTTAGGCTTTGTGTTTGGGTATGAATTGGTAGATTTTTAGGTGTCTTGAAATGTTCTACCTTTAATGCATACTCTTCTCCTTCTCTTCTAATCCTATGTCTTTCCTCATGCATTTCTAGCACATTGAAAACCTACTCCAATGTCACTAAATCCATATCAGTGCTGAATTGCCACTCCACTGGTGCTATACTTGCTTCAAATCTCAGGGGTAATCTGCTTAAAAACTTGTCAACTAATCTTTCAGTGCTGGTATTTTCACCAAATTACTTCAGCTACTGCATTAACCCTAGAAATCTTGATTTTTCTATAGTCACATTTTCTTCATCCTTCATCAAAAAATTCTCAAAATTCCTCATTACAACTTGTTTCTTAAATCTCAGTGACTGAGCTAAGCCTACATGCTCCAACTTTTTAGTGTATCCCACAACTCCTTAGCACTCCTATAACTAGCATGTCTCAACAAAATTGATTCACTAACCACAGATCTTAAAAAAATGAGAGCCCTGAAATCTTTGTCTCTATCTTGATTTATTCTTGTCAACTGTTGCTCTGTTAGATATGTGGTTCCTTCATCTTCAGTTACTCCCTAATTTACTACACCTCAACATTCACTGATTCTAAGACAGTCCTCTACTTTAAGAGCCCAAACCTTATAGTTTTTAGTGATTAATACTAGTATATTTGCTTGAACTCTTTGCAAGTTCATCATAGGAATGCTCATACTTGCCATGGCTTTGATTTAATCCAGGTTATATGAACCTTATAGCTCTGATACCACTCTTATAGGTTGAAGAATGTACCTCCTTCACACCAAATTGCAAACAGTAATTTCCCTGGATGAAGCTTTTCTTTAAACAGTTGTTGTATTGCTCACGTCTACTCCAACAATGTAGGAAATTTAGATATTGATGACTTCCAAGTTTGTTATAAACCTGATAGCTATTTAGAATATTTGTAATAAATACTCTCTCTTAAGGTTAAATGTTTGGTTAATGTTTGGTGTTTTTGCAAGATTTGGTTGTCACTAGTATATGAATTTCAAAACCAACTTCTATTTTTTATATTCTTAGAATTAACTTCTGTTTTTCCTATTTAGTGCAACATCATGAGCAACTAAACCCCATAACATCAACTCCAAGAAAAAAAATAAGACGAAAATAAGTATTTCATTAACAGGAAATAAAACAAAAACTTCTTTTTATATTGATTTCTCTCTATATATTTTTAGAAGATGAAGAAGAGCCTTATATATCAGCTCTTACAAATTTAGAACATCTTAAATCAATGGCTGAAAAGGAAAAATAACTATAACCTAAGAAACAAGATTTTGACACATTCTTAGCTCTCATTCGTAAAACACAAAAGGAAACATTTTTGTCTAAAGCATAACAAAACCTGACATATACGACAACTAATGATATTGAGGGCTGTAAAGGACAATTTCCTGATGACAACATAAATCAAGATGTATGAGTAGAGTACGAACCATGTAATCAATTCCAATGACAATCACTAAGTTTATTTTTCTTCAGCTTCATTAACTTTACACTTTTCCAGAGCTTCATGCAGCAATTGAATTCTACTTCAAGTTTTCTAATGGTTCTCTTACCCTGAAATCTTCACAACAACTTCCTTCACCTTTTCTTCATTCTTTCTACCTTAATCTTCAACCATCTATACCTGAACTTTATATTTTTTTGATCCATGCAATTCTGAATTATGCCTAAAATCATCATCTCCAGTTTCCATCGCCACTTGAGATCCTTCAGCTTTCCTTTTAGCCTTCTTTTCTTCCTCACTTTGACAGATATGGCTAATTCTTTCACAATCTTCAATATGACAGGCTGCATAAAACAACTCAATTCAACAACTTGCAAGCTTAAATTTCTATTAAAAAACTTCAAAGAAGTAATAAGGAATGAGATTGAGTTAGGACCAGCCTTGCAAAATAAGAATAAGTCATCTGCAAAGTTTAAGCTTAGTATTCCAAGATTTTAGCGTACGGAATTTCTTTCCATCACCCTTAAGAGCAACCTATGGAAAACCTTTATACCTATAAAAAATTTATATAGGAACAGATTGGATCGCCATGTCTATGTCTTCTAAATCCTTCAATTATGCTTGATGGTTCTCCATTGACTAAGATGTTGAAAGATACTTTAGTAATGCATTTTTCTTTCACTCTATGAATATCTTATGAAAACCATATGCTTTTGAAGAATTAAGAATAAAAGACCAATCTATAGAGTCATAAGCTTTTTAAAAGTCCACTTTAAGGGAGCATTTCTTATAACTTCTTTTCCTTAGGCAATGCTTCAACAATTCATGTACAAGCAGAATGTTATCCCCAATTTATCTCCCTAGGATGTAAGCACCTTGTTAATGGCCAATGTGAGTTGTTAGCACTTGTTTTAATCTTTCAGCTATAATTTTTGATATTATATATCTTCTATATTAAGTTGCAGCAGGGTATAGGTCGATAGTCTTTCATAGATTTACGTTCTTTTCCTTTTAAAACTAGGCTGATGAAAGTCCTATTTAGCTCCTTAAGCAATTTCTGCTCTTTGAATAATTCTTACTACAAGAAAATACCCCTTCTGTGACATTTTAAATTTGATAATTATTAAATTTTAATTTTAATTTTTTCTTTTTTTAATTTATCCGAAAATAAATTTAGTTTAATAATTATTCAATTATAAATATTATTTATTTTTTCATCAAATCCAACAATGGTTTTCAATTCTAATAATTATTTGTTCTTTTATTTTGTTTCAATAGTGCGAAAATAATTTTAATTTAATTATTATTCTGATTTGATAATTATTTTTTGAAAACAAATTTATTAAATATTATTTTTTAATAACTATTTAATATTATTTATGGAATTTATTTATTTAATAATTCTTCCATTTGTTGAGTATATCATTAATTTGCGAATGATTAATCATGTATAACAAGAATTTAATACACACAGACAATTTATTATTTAATTGCAATTCCCAAACATGCCATAATATAGTAATTAATATAAATAATATGTCATAAGTGTTTAATATATCAAAATGAGTATTTATCTAATCTAAACGAATATTATGTGTAGCACATAAAAGTTCTAAGACCTTTTTTTGTTGTTCAACTTTGGTAAATTTATCCTGCATTTCTTCAAAATTTTTGATCAATTCATCGACTTTAGATTGTAACTCTTAATTAACCTTTTTCGACTCCTCCAATTTGTCTCGAAGTCTCTTTCTGACCGAAGTCTTCCCTTGTGGTCGAGGCCCCATCCCCATGCCAATAATGTAATTTCATCTAGTGCCCAAGACTTTGTCGCATACTTCATCTACTATCATCGGATGTTTGTAAATGAACTATGTACTCACCCATTTTTCTTTGCACTCGGTAGTTGTCCATTGACCTTTACTTTCATCATAATGAGTGTGATACCATAGCTTCATCTGTTCACACTCTTCTCCATCTCTATTACTCTGTTGTGTAGAAATATATCAATAGTAATATTTATTATAAAATTTTAAATGTCAAAGCAAAAAATAATTAAAAAGATAATAACTTACAATCTCATGTTGTATCGCTACAAAGGCCTTGGAGCTGGAGTTTGGTCGACGTTTGACCTGACTCCTAGTCAATTTTGCTTTTTGACCTTTTTCCTAATCGTACACGTAACAAAATCTAGTTATAACATCTATAAATCACAAATTATAAATACTAAAACATAATCAGTTGTTAAAAAAGTAGTGAAATTAAGTTTTTGATCAAATAAACTAACCTTTGTAGCTGATTGCTCCCAATATTCGCATAAATCCATCCACTCTGCCACTGTGACATTATGTGGCTTAATATCCTTTCCGTGCTTGGTAAAATTCTTTTTTAAACTATATCTTTGATCTTTAGACCTTAAAGCAATAAACTTCTTCACAGCAGCATGTACTTTGATGTCAGTCCTCAATCCCTTCACTTCCAACTTTTGCTGCAAAAAAGTATAAATTATTGGTCTTAGGCATATGGAAAACACATACAAATTAGATAGGTTTATAATACTTAAGTCTAACTTATCAAATGCAATGTCCAACTCCTCATTAGTAATTTTTTTCCATTTTGTTCTTATAGGTAAGGAAGTTCAGGATACCACACCAATCTCACTCAAGAATTTGACAGATTGTATGGAATTGATTGGTTGTCCTTCAGTAGGGGAGATCTCTACCTCCAACCTCTTACCTATCACCTTGTTAATCTTTGCCAATCCGTGCCCTTTTGTGATAACCCTTGTTTTTTTTGATCAGTCGTGGATCCTAAAATAATAAAGGAATAATTTATAATTAGTATATAACATACTCTTAATTGGTTAGATAAGCAAAATAATTAAACTTAATAAATTTCACTAATGTGATGTGAAAGATCAAACCTGTAGTGCTTGCAGAAGAAGAGCACACTGTGGGAATAATAGTTTGATTTATTGGTGTTTGATAATCAAAAGCTGGAGGCATCTCTTAAGAAGTGGATGGAGAACTAATATTGCATCGCATATTCATAATTTGTTCATACTCATCTCTAGGATGAGTAATAGGCATAGATGTGACATCTCTTAGTGTTAGAGTAGGCTCACAAAGTGTAGGTGTCTAATCTTATGGCTATGTACGAGCAGATGGCTCATTAGCTACGCTTCCAAGAGGCTGACGGTATCGCGATTGCAGTTTTGTCGGTACTAAACTGCTTGGTGCACTCTTATTCTTCTTCTTAGGTAGACCAGGTCCCATGTGAATCATATACATTCAATTTGAAATTAGATTTCAAAGTAATATGCTTTAACCATATTTAAAGAAAACAACAAAAATCGACATGCTCTCAATAAATGATTCAAAATTCTTGTTTCTCCTCCCCAATCAATCAGTTCAAATCCAACAAAGTATAGTAGTTATAGTAGTTGAAGGTTCGGATGGCAATTGGATCTAATTAAATTATGGCTAAATTTATAATAGTGGTCATGAAAGGTTTTGTCAGGATCCCCAAAGAAGGAAGGTTAAGATCTCTTTCAGTGGGGCACAATCAATGTTCTATGCAAATAAACATAAATCCAAATCTCATTATATAAGCTCATCATGCTTTTCTACTGACACTTGGTTGAGTATTGAGTAAAGGAAAAAAGTTAACTTTTATTAAAATGAAAAAAAAACAATTGTTCATTCACACTATAGATTAAAGAATCAAATAGCTAACAAAGCAAGTGGAGTCAATAATGGAATTGTTTGTAGTCATTTATCAGCAATTCAACAATGACAAGAAGTTATTCAAAACTAAATGCATTTGACTGTTCACTTAAAAAACAACAAGAAAATGTCGCTTAAGATAAAGTTTATCGAGAAAACAAATAATTACCAAGAAAGATTCAAGCTTAATGTTGAAGAATTAAATTACTAAACACTACAATTGACTTCTAGAAACCTATTAGTTTGATTTATGTGATTGTTTTAATTCCTAGATGTTTCATTTACTTTCATTGTACTTTTTATTTTCACTCTCAATTCAAAGTTGCAGCAACCCCTATTTTCAGTTTATAGTACTCATCTGTAAGTCCTATGTCACTATGTGCCTCTCTTGTAAGCACATTGGTGATGATTAGCATCTAAAAGGGTAGTGAACCAAAATTACAGGATCTTATTACAAATTGATAATGTTATAAAGAGGAATAACAGTAAACTTATCTACTATGAGGATTAGAGTAATACTGGTTTTTATTTTTCTTAAGTCTCTGTTAGCTATCAAAATGAAGATGATTGATAGGAACCATAATGCCTATAAAGAAAAGGAAAAAAGAAACTAAACTTTTTTCTTGTATGCAGTCCCATCGTTCTTATTGAATAAGGGTATATGCAGGAGGGATGACGCGAGTAAATAAGGAAATGTACATGTTCTATCATTTATAAGGGCATACATGTTCTGTCATTTATAAGGAAATGTACTAAAGCATATGCAGGAGGCCTGAAGTGAGTAAATAAGGAAATGTACATGTTCTGTCATTTATAAGGGTATATATGTTCTATCATTTATAAGGAAATGTACTAAAGTATATGCAGGAGGGCTGAAGTGAGTAAATAAGGAAATGTATATGTTCTGACATTTATAAGGGTATACATATTTTATCATTGAGTAAGGAAATGTACTAAAGTATATCAAATGAAAACATGAAACTTGAGAAAAAGGTAACACCTTGATTCTCCCTCGTGACATGTTCAGAGTCTATACAACTGTCTAGTACCTATAAGTTTACACCTGTTGATTCTATCAAACTCTGCAAATAAATACAACACTTAAATATTATCGAAATAATTTTAAAACAAAGACACTAGATTCGAGAAATTAGTTCGGAACTTGGTAAAATATATTCACAACATTAGTTTAAAATTTGGTATGATAAATTTACAAAACACAATGTTTGCTAACATTGAAGAGTTCACCAAAACATATATAGTAAATGTGAAATAATTATTCAAGAGCAACATAAATAATTGAAGAGATAAAGGAAGAGAAACATTTATGAAGTATAATAGTTTAATCGTTTTTCTTTATATAGGTTTACTTCTAAAGTTTACTTGGAAATCTCAAATTTAGTATTACCCCTTTTTAATAAGTGAAAATGAAACTTATCTTTTACAAATGGTGAAAATGAAACCTCATTGTAGTACATTTCTATAAATGGTGAAAGTTCACAGATTCATATGATAAATACATTGGATATCGAAGTCGAACAATCAATGTAAGAAAGTTTGTTTATCAACTCATATGGTGTCTAAGCCTTGTCGTAATGGTTGGGATTCTCTTGGAACTTCATTTTTTGTGATGATATCAAATGGCATGTACTGGGATATGATAATCAACATTTTTAAGTCCATTGAGGAATGTAGGTAGAAATATAAAACTTGCTAAGATACTAGTAAAAGTTTAATAAACACAAATGACCATACTCAGAGCCTATATTTTTAGAATATGCTAGTAAAATTTTAATAATCCAAACTTTCTTTCAGTTGTTCTTGACATAATTATATTGATAACTAAATGGAATTTACGAGTTTTAGAAAGATGTATCTACTATTCTACCTTCAGATAAACTTATGCATAAACTATTTGCCTAAACTTTGTTATATTTTCAACTAGATAAATTGGTTCTCTATAGTACAAGTAAAGTAACTCAGCCCTAAAAGTGGACTAAAATTCTAAAGGAGTATTATGGAAGTAAACCCAAATGTCGATTTGTTCCAAGCTTTGTTTATCAAGTGACATACTCGACTTTCATCTTTAAAGTAATAAGGGCTTTCCATTTAAATGCTAAGGACTTTGTTCTAGACTTTTCATCATAAAAGATCACTATTGAATTTAAACTAAAAAAATCTTCTTTAATTGTAAGGGTTTTCTTAGGCCATATGTTTTCCATCTTACCTTAGTCCATACCTAAAATTGGAGAAACAAAGACCTTTTGTCATTAAAATAACTTACTAAAGAGGCTAGCCACCTATTCAATAATGATGCAACTATATTAACAAAACATTTCAAGTGCTCATTAGGTATGTGTAATATAATATTTTGTATGTGCTTTTTAGCTATTATGATATGGTCTGTAATATAAAGCTTACTGAAATTTCAATTATAGTGCTACTAGAACAAATGCCAAAACTTTAGATTTACACAACTCAATTGTTAAGTTTAGGAACTTGTTAAAATCAAACAAATAAATTTAAGTTTACCATAAATCAAATCTTCCTCTATCGTCTTAAAACAGTGCACATCAGCCCATTGCTATCTATCAATTCTTACAAATCTCTAAATATAAAGTATAGAAGATCATCGAAATATATTTGCAAAACAATTACCTTTCAATGTTTCTGAAGATGTCTACTGAAATTAATATATTTGCAAAACAAGTTACAATAATGTATTGATCAATATGAAGTCATGAATAAATTTGGATCTACCAAATTTGTAAATATTCATGTTACAAAGGATATCTCAATCATAGCTTATAAATATGAATTAGAAAGCATAACACAAGCACTACAATAGATACTGTTATTGAAGCTGATTTAAAAACTGTTTTAAAGAGACGATTTGGTAGAAAGAAGAATGTTTCTTCTTCTACTACTTAAATGTAAGAATCTCAATAATTCTATGATTGCCTGAAACACCAACAAATTTGACACAAAAGTAATTAAGAGTCAACCTAAGGCCATACATAAAGTTATAATGACAAACTCTTATCTTACTAGACCTACTAATTGAGCCCAAGTTTATTATACAAATTGGCAACATTTTCATTACTTTTACTATACTTTTTGACTCCTATTTCTAGATTTTATGCTTAAATTGACTCTTGAGTTTGAACCTTCATTTTATGTAGTTTGAGAGTAAAAATTGTGACAAATTAGTATTAAATGCACTAATTAATTTTCTAAGAACAATTGATACTGTAAACTACCATTGTTAATTGTAGGAGAATCAAGGAGAAGGGACTCAAGAAGAAGAAGGTGTAGAGTCAAAGAAAGCTGAACTGAAGTCTACAAGAGAACAGGCACAACAGTAAGTTCGCCACGGCGAAAGGGATCTGTCGTTGCGGCCAAATACGAAGGAATCCACGCTGAACTTTCGGGAAAAGTTCTCCGTGGTGAAGATTAATTCTTTCACCGTGGCGAAGGAACTAGCAACAGAGAAAAACCTTTCGGGAAAACTTCACCGTGGTGAACCTTCAAAAACTCGAACCATTTTCAGAAATTTCACATACTGTATAACCCGACCCAGCAACTCGTTTTAAGAAGAAACCTATTTTTGGATAAGTTAGAGAGGGCCAACATATATATACATCAATATTCCATCAACTGGGAGAGGGGAAGAAAAAGCGACAAACTTCACTGCCTTAACACCTACAGTTCCGTTCGGGGTTCCTGGGGGGAGACTTGTCTCATATCTTTTCTCTTCCATTTTTTACCGCCAACATCCATCATGGTTAGCTCGGGGTCATTCCTAGTTGTGAGGTTTCCGGTTGCAATGTGTGGCTAGGCATTTTCCTTCCTCTTGAAGATGTAGCGATGGCTAGAGTTCAAT
>JANSVA010000218.1:2728432-2777406 GCA_025504915.1 Erythroxylum reticulatum | reverse complement strand
AATAAAGTCACATATATTACACATTAACTTAAGCATATACCACTTGATCATTCATTTCACACATTTCACATTCAACACATTGCAATTATTCACATCATGCATATGCAATGCATATGAGACTCACTTTAAATTTAAAACTTTGTTGTGACCGAGTGCCTAACTGTCCCGTATCGGGCTTGTTGATAACTGTCCCATCTTGAGCTCATTGAAACTGTCCCATAACGGACTCATTGATAACTGTCCTATATTGGACTCATTGAAACTGTCCCATATCGGGCTCATTGAAACTCATTGAACTTTAAGCTCTGATTAGTGGCTACTCTGGTCACAACTGCAATTATCTTTCAATCATATTTGCATGATACCATTCAATCACATTCCCATATTATCGGACCTTAGTCCGACATTTAACATTAAGTTGAGAATCACATTTTCACTTACATGCAAATGCTTAATCAAACACATTTATCATCAAATTATGTCCACTTAATTCGTCTCATTCACATACTGGTAACACTTCAATATTCCAATCAATTCATCACATCATCAGACCTTCTGTCTGGAAACCAAAAGAATCAATCACATTCATATAATCATTCAGTAGTCATTCAATACAAAATTCAAAACAGAAGAAACAATAAATGAGACCATCTAGGTTTACTCACAGTATGCTCCAGATTAGCATTTGCTTCCAAATTCTGGAAATGCCTTAATGTGGAAGTTTAACCTGCACAACCCATTTATGCAAGACACACGTTGCACTCACATTAATAATTGCACACTTGTAAGCATTTATTTATGCACAATTATACAAATGGACTATGTACAATGCATGCTCAATGACAATCCCGGGTACTTTAACAAACTTCATATCTTATGCTCATTCTTATTTCCTAACTTAATCACTCATCAATTCTTTAAACCACAACCTCAATCCTTTGGTACTTTGATATCAATAACTCATTCACTAATTTTCCCATATATACCCGTATGTGACTAGTGTAGAGGAAAAACAAAGTATTTAAGTATGTATATATCACTATCAACTTTCTGCTTAAAAACTCAATATTTACTCTTCATTTCTATTTCATTTCAACTCATTATATCACAACTAAACCAAAATCTACCATGTTTCCCAATCATCAAAACAGAAAATCACACTCACGTATTCTTCAAATTTTCTGCCTTTTCAACTCCAAAACTAGTTTAACACTATCTCATAACATTTCGGTTATCAAATCCATAAAAAGTCAACAAATACAGTATACCCAATTTTCTCAGTCACTTTCTAACAAATATGAATATCACTATTTCCTAACCATTTTACAGTGAATTCATGATGCATGCTTCAGCTCATACAAAAATAAATAATCATAACAAGCTTACTTGTTTGAAGTTCCAACATCTGCAACAATCATGTGAACCCTAATCCCTCATGCAACCACGTACATCAACTTGAAAGTTAACAGGGGGTTCAGTTTTTCTTGGGGTAGAAGAAAGAAATATCAAAGTGGAAGTGATGAAAAATAGAGAAAAGAAAGATTTTACTTTGGTGAATATTTGATGAAAAACTCTGTGTTGGAGGAACTTTAGGGAAAGAAGCTTCCAGAAGGATAAAGACAAGGACACCAGCTTGTCTTTCAAGGTAATAAAAATGTTAACATTAGCTAGGACACGTGTCTAATTCTTATCCATTTATCCACTTACCTTCATTAGGACTTACTTAAGTATAATTTATACTTAAGTTTATGACTTAATAAAACCATTGAAATCACAAGTCATAACCCCTTACTTACTTTCAGATTTTTCCCATAAAAACATCATTTTGGGTTAACTTTGCATGTTATTTTTGACCCTGATATTAAAGTCATTTTGTAACACTTTCTTCTAAAAACATGTTCCCTATGTCTTATGTCTCCATCGACACCAAAATCAGTTAATTTGGTTCAGTGATTTGAAAGATATACTTCAAACATTTTCGGACTGCTCTTGTCCAAAACAATATACTATGCACAACTTCTATCCAGAAATTGAACATCTTAGAGATAAATCACAAATCGAATTATTAATTTTATTTATAGTCCTATGTCTCAAGTTTACTCCAAATAAAAAATAATCTCATTTGGAATCCTATAGATCTAGATATAATCAAAACATTGAAGTATGTTTAGTAAATTAATCCTATCAATTATCATACTTCAGCACTGTCACATTTCCATCTTAAACTCACCAACCAAATCAATTTAGAAATCTATGATTTTTGGTGTAGAAGTAATTCAATGCCTTAGGAATATATTGGTCTAAGAATTAAGTCATTTGGATGTTGGATGACAAAGTTATGGCCAAAGGAAATCAAACAAGGTTCTGCCCTCAAACCATATTGAACCTATTTCGGTAAAAAAGGTATAATTTGCTCTAGAGATATCAGATCAAGGTCATTATTATAGGGTTAGAAAGGGGACTTATAGGTATATAACTTTTATGTATAGATTGAAGACAAATTCTATTGTCTAGGGAGTCAAATTTGGACCAGACGATACAAGATGAACAGTAACTAGAAGAAGGTCATGAATAGTGCACAGAAGATATCTTGCAATTGGATTAGTTTTCTTTAGAGATATCAGATTAAGTAGTTCTTTAGCTTGTTACAAAGGGGAATTCAAGATATACAACCTTCATGAAAATGTTGAAGACAAATTCTATCTTCTTCAGGGTCAAAAGTGAGACTAGACAATAGGATCAGATGAATCCAGATGAAGGGTTAGAGGAATTGGAAAAATGTCATAACTTTTTCTAGAGAACTTAAATTAAGGTGTTCTTTAGATGGTTCGAAAGAGAACTTCAGGTCTATAACTTTTATGAAGACCTAGAGGAAAAATTTGATCATCTATAGGGTCCAAAATGGGACCACATGATACAAAATGAACAGTGCACCAGACGATACAAAATGAACAATGCACCAAAGGAAATGACATCACCATTAGACGATATAACGTCATCAGATGATACGTCTTCATAACACGATTTGTCCTCACCAGATGAGGTGTCTTCACAAGATGAAGCACCTTCATAAGATGAAGCGTCTTCACAAGACGAAGCGTCTTCATAAGACGAAGCGTCTTCATAAGACGACACGTCATCCCAAGATGAAGTGCCTTCACAAGACGAAGTGCCTTCACAAGACGAAGCATCTTCATAAGACGAAGCACCTTCACAAGACGAAGCACCTTCAAAAGATGGCCCATCATCACAAGATGAAGTGCTTTCACAAGACGAAGTGCCTTCACAAGACGACATGTCATCACAAGAAGAAGCGCCTTCACAAGACGATCCGTCTTATACTCATGACCAACTCCACTTAAGGATCATAACTTTTGACTCCACTATCTAAAAATTCGATACTATATATTCTCATTAAACTTCTCAAACGTATTTTCTTTCACTAGATCCAACACTTAAATTTTTATTTCTAGTCTTTCTACTCCATTTCATTCAACTCATTCACTATAACCACAATTCTCAATCTACCATCTAAAATTATCTAACATTGAATCCACAAATTTTCAACTAATCTCATGGCAAATTCAATTATACTCGGAATGTCAATGAATGTATGTACAATTATTTCCATATGTTTGAAAATTCAAATCCACATGCATATATACTGAGCATGAAATGAAATTTTTTTTCTAACTCTCACATTGCTATTTTCTCCATTATTGAAATCTACATTCTAACCTTTAATATGGGGAAGGGATGTTACATAAAGACTACTCTCTTTTCCTTTCATCTAAACAAATATCATGGGCTAGATAGCTTCAATGAAATATTTTTTTAAGTAACTTGGGAGTTAAATGGCCTAATGGTGACCAATGTAGTTCAAGGATTCTCTAAAAGTTGTAAGCTTATTTTTGAGCTCAAAAACTTATATTATTTTGTTCCTAAAGTCCCCAATCCATCTTCTCTCAATGAATTTAGGCCTACTGCTTGTTGTAATGTGATTTACAAATTGATCTCTAAGATTATAGCTAGTAGGCCATTAAAGACTCTTTTTGACTCCATTAACCCAAAACATAGGACTGTTGTGAGGGGAAGGAACATTGGAGACAATATTAGCCTTGCTCAGGAGATTTTTAAAGGATAGAGTCTAACAAAATAATAAAGAGTTGTAATACAAATCGATTTCACTAAGGCTTTTGATTCATTCAATTAGGATTTCATCCTAAGCTCTTTGCAAGTGATTAGATACCTCAGTAAGTTTATAACCTTGTATTTCTCCTCAGTGTCTTATTATGTGTTAGATAATGGTGAACCCTCAAAGACCTTTAAAGTAGCTAAAGGGCCAAGGCTTGAGGCAAGGTGATCCTTTGTCTCCATATTTGTTTATAGTTGTAATAGATGTGTTAACCAGATTGATCAATTATAATATTGCTAGAACTCTAAGTTAAATTCCGCTACAGATGTGACAAGCTTCAATTTACCCATCTAGTCTTTGTAGATGATGTTTGTTATTATGTATTCTCTTGATGAAATCCGTGGACAATTTTAAAGGGTTGTCAGGGTCTAAAATTCAATCCAAGTAAGAGTTTTATCCACTTCTTATCCCCCTCCTTAAGCTATGCATAGTTATATTCCTCCTCCCTAAGGCTGTAACTTAAACAAAGTCCTTTTAAATACTTAGTGATTCCTATTTTAGTCAAAAAGCTTACTATTGGGGATTGTTCTCTACTCATCAGCATCGTTGAAAGAAGACTTCATTCTTGGTGCAATTATTCATTGTCATACAGAGGGAGACTCCAACTTACTATATCAGCACTCAACAATCTTTATATGTATTACTACTCCCATTTTGCATTACCTAAGGGGGTTATGAAGAAAATTGACAACCTTATGAGGGAGTTCATTTGGAATGGATGTAGTAATAATACCAAAATCCATAATGTCTAGGTTTGGCCAGAATATCATAGAAAATTTATGCAAACACAGAAAATAAGGTGGATCCACACTTCCACCTAAAAAACCAAATCATCTAGATAATTGGTGTTAAATCCACTTACTCCTATACGATTCAGTAAATTCTACTCACTAAAAGTTTCATGCAAAACAATTTTAAGCACAAAATATGTAATGTAATGATACTAACTTTTAGTATGACAATTGGCATAAATTAGGCCATTTGTATCAACTTAGAGATTTCAATATGTTTAAATTTATTGTCCTAATAAATACTAAGGTGGGTGACATCTTAAAGAATAATTTGTAGCATTGGCCATACCATTCAACTAGACAAGTTCTAAGATATAATTTGAATGGTTCCAATTTGTACTCTAGATCCCTCAACCCCTAATTGTGTGCAGTGGACTCTCTATAGTTTAATGAAGTTCACTAACTCCTCTTATATGAAACTTCTAATAAGATCTCAACCAGTAATGCAAACTTATAGTCAGGTATAGGACTCTCACATTACTCCTTCTATCTCTTTTATTCTTTAGTTAGTAGGCTCATTGAAGCTTACAAGGGATAAGCTTAAATTCCCTGTAATCAATTTAGTATGTTCACTTTGTAATTATGAGTAGGAAACTCATGAGCACCTATTCTTCAAATTTTCTTTCTCATTCCCATTTTGAAACTATCTTCTTCTTCTATTCAACCTCACTTGTCCCTATACAAACTAACCTAGCATCACCTTATAGGCCACAACACTCAAAATGGGCCACAAAGTAGAAAGGAAGTTATCATAATTACCTTTAGTTTGATTGTTTACCATATATCGAAGGAAAGGAATATCAAAGGAGCACCTCAAGAGGTTTATAATTCAACCTTACCAAGCTTATTTTCAAGCTCATACTTGTTTCTTTAGCTTGGGACATTATTACTAAATTAACACTATAATTGAGAAACAAACTCTCCTTATAAGCTACTAGTTGTTCTTTAGTCCAACTTCATTGTATGTATTTGCAGTGATGAGAGGCAAACCTCTAATTGTAATTATCTTGTATCCTTTGCTCTTTGAGCTACTTAATTTAAACATTCACTTAATTTCGAAAAAAATAAATTATATAGCTAGTTTTAAGTATAATAGTTTTTTTTTCTTATATGACTTGAATTATGTTGCACTTTTAATAATAAAATAGAACACTTGTCTTTCAATTCTTAAATTCCTACTAAATATATCTTAATTAGTGATTTATATTAAACTTGTTTGGCCTGTACACATGAGTATGTCTCCTTGACTACCAATATAATTGGTCATAAAAGACCTTTCTCTAAGGAAAAATCATTAACTTTTGCAGCATAATTTTTTGGATCATATGTTTAGATTATATGATCATTTATGGAAATAAATAGATTATATGATGATCAAGAGATTATATCTAAACTCCAAATTAAAGAACTTAATATTTCACTAAAATAAAAGAAAAAGAAGCCATCTTTGTTATATTGAGCTCAAATATGATAAAACAATCTAAGTATTACTTAAAAGCATCAGAAAACAAATAATGATTGATAATTAATGCTAATAAAATGATATATGTAATTGTTAAGGTTAAACCCTTTTCCTAGTGAGAGAAGCTCCTGCTTCTCTCTAATTTCACCACCTGCCAGCATGCTTCACTTTCACCCTACTTCACTAATCTTGTTCTCAACTTCCTCTCTTCGGCTTTCATTTCTCATATACTCTCTATAGCTTCTTCTTTAAACTCATTAAAGTTTTTTGCTTCTTATCTTTTCTGTACTTCTCATCTGTAATTACTGCTTATGTTTCTTTTTATAGTAATGTTTGAAATCACTTCCTTTCTACCCCTCACTATTCTTACTCCTACCAAACTCTCCTCTACCACACTAAATCCTTCTACCACAATCTCAATACCCTCATCCCCTAATCTTACTTCACCTCACCCTTCTGCTGATTTGACTAGGAAATCATAGACAGAGGTTGTAGGAGACTTTAGCTCTTTATCAAAACTATGCTTTGTTCCTATAACAATTTGTCTGAATCTCCTATTGTAGCTCTAACCATTGAAACCTTGAAAGCTAAAGCTAATATATGGAATGTCACCCTCATTGGCTTCTTTCCAAATAAGCATATGACATAACCTATCATTAAAGCCTAGACTAGCTATATCTGGAAATACTTAGGATTTAAAGAGCTCCTCATAAATGACTAAGACATTTTCTTTTCAAATTCTATGATAGCTTTTCTACTAAGAAAGCTTTTGAACTTAGCCCAAGGCATGTCCAAAATAAATTCATTCTTCTTTAAAATTGGTCTTTTAAACTCAACATTGAAGATATCAAACTGTCAAGTGTTCCCATTTGGATGTGTATCTATGGGATACCACTTGAATATTGGACCACTATAGTCCTGAATCATTTTATGAGCTATGTTGGTAGGCCTTTCTTTTTAGAATAAGCTACAACAAAAGTGGGTAGAATAAATTTTGCAGGAGTATGTATAACTGTTGATTCTATAAAACATCTTCATCAGGAAATCCTCATCCTCACGATAGATGATAACTTTCAGGCAATTGAGGATATTGTCAAATTCGCATATGCATGGAAACCATAGCAAACACGAAAACATGGAAGCCTTCTAGAAAAAATATTCAAATAAACATATTTATAGGATCTCTTAGGAGAAAACATCTATTTTAGCTCTCCATAAAATAATTTATCTAAAGAAGATGCAACTATAGATGTCTCTTAATATAAAGTTCCAGTTTCTAACAAAATTTTTACTCCTCTAAGTCCTCGAATAAACTTGCCTTCTTTTGTAGAAACAACTTCAATCACAAACAAGTTTGAAAGTGTCAGTAAGCATCCATTAAATAACCCTAATCCTAAGACCTTAAACTAGAAAGATCCTTCCACCACATAAAATGCTCTAACCCCATAAAATAACCCTTTTGCTTCACAAAAACATAATAAATAAAACATAAGACTATCGACCTATAACTAGAAGGAAATTAAACAAGAAAAAGAGATCCTTAAATCAGGTACAACCCTATGATTTTTGTTGTTTAGAACACTAGGGGTCTTAGTTCCTTTCAAAAAAACTTATACTCTAGAACTTTGTTTTAGAAAATAGCCTATGGTTCTAGGCATTCTTGAATTCAAAATCAAAGAACCAATCTAGCAGCTTCAAAACTTTTTTCCTAAATACTAGAAGCTACTACACAACTATGATGCTCATTTGAAAGGCAGAATCCTGTTCCTATATAATAAAGAAAAAATATATATACTGGAATCTATAGTGATTGAACAACTCATTTATGTGAAGGTATACATCAAAGAGCTCAACCAATATGCTTATATCTTCATTATTTATGCTCTCAACTATCCCTTTCAGAGAAATTCTCTATGAAACAAACTTAGAGAAATTGCAATCACACTCAAAGTTCTATGGCTATTATTTGGGGACTTCAATGAAATCACTTACTTATATAAGGTTGAATGCAACTTTTCTCCTAGTTCTCTACGAAATGACTTAAGGAATTATCTTAATGACTTTCAGGTAAGTGATCTACCTTTGAGAGGTGATTTTTTTACTTAAATCAATAAGAAGAAAGAGAACACTTTCATCGAAAAGAAACTATATAAAGGGCTTAACAATTTGGAGTTGCTTAAGCTTTTATGACATACTGTTGAAAACTTTTCAAAAACTAGCTGCTCATATCACTCCCTTATTCTAGTTCATATTTCCCTTGATCACTTAATCAAAGCCCCTTTTAGGTTTAATAACTTTTTAGTCAATTTGGATGGCTTTCCTGATTCTGTAGAGAGAGTCCTAAGTCTTGAAGTGACATGTGCAAAGTAACTCATCCTCATCAAGAAACTGGTTAGGATAAAGGAGGAGCTGAAATCCTTTTATAAGAAAACATTAGAAACACTCATCCTTTAGTTAGTACCATTAAACTTGCTCTAGAATAGGCTTATAATCTCTATTCTAATCCTCTTTTGGCTAATTTTCAAGCAAAAGAGCAGTAAGTCTTATTTAATTTTTCACAAGCTCTCAAATTTGAACACTACTTACTAAAGCAAAGATCCAAAATCTCTTGGTTGAAAAATGGTGACAAAACTCAACCTTTTTTTCACAAGTCCATTAAAGGCAACCAAATCTCCACTCAAATCTAGCTCCTTAAAGCTTCTATGGAACATTTAACTTGCTTAGTAAACTCACCCCCTTTTAAGAACTTATTCCATCCCCAGATTACTATAAGAAATCCTTCAAGATAACTTATCTACTTAAGAAGTCGTTTCTTTAACTAAACTAGTTACCCTAGAAGAAATCTCATAAGCCTTAAAATCTTTACACCCTAAAAAAATACTAGGTCTTAATGGACGAAATTCAAACTTGTTTTATAAAACCTAGGCTTCCATATGACATACAGTAATAGAAGTTGTCCTTGAATTTTTCAATAAGAGTAGGGTGCTTAAGGAGATAAACATGACTTTCATTACCTTGATTCCTAAAGTTAATGAGTAAAAAAATATGTATCACTATAAACCAATTGCTTGATGCAACACTGTTTATAAAATCATTCCAAATTATTAGCCGTAAGGTTGATACTTGTCTTACTAAATCATATTAATCAACTACAAGGTACATATGTACTAGGAAGAAGCATAAGAGACAATATCTGATTGGACATGAGATATTTAAGCATTGCACTAAGAATAGAGGCCACAAGAGTGATGCAATGAAGGTTCGTAATGTTGTCTCCTGTAACCAAATTTAAAAAGAAACCAACTTCCTGCAACACAAATTAACGTAATAGTGGAAAGTAGGGATCGTTCCCATGAGGAATCTATTGGTAAATATTATACAAGTTAAAAATTAAAACAAATTATGGTGGGGGGGGGGGGGGGGGGAAGGAGTTGGATTAACGAGATTTAAAGAAATTAGAAATGACAAAAATTGGAAATAAACAAAAATATTCAGATTTGGAAAATTAATAACGAACCTTGGTTTTGAGTTATCTGCGTTATCAAACTAGTATGGATCATCGATATAAATTAAGTCTATTAACAAACACCCATTGGGTGATGTTTTCTTTTAAGATTAAATGAATACAAACATGTATCCTAAACACTCTTATATGTCAACAACTTAGATACGATTTTAAGTTTGATTGATTAATAGCTTTGAGAACTAAAAAAACCAATGAGCAAGATAACACATGTATAACATATATTTTGTCTAAGTATCTTTTTAGAATTTCCAATCTCTAACGTAAAGATGGTAATCCTAATTGCCACTTTAGATTAGGAAAACTAAACGTCAAATTCTACTAACCTGGTTGTAAATTAAATCAATCAAACCTAGTTGGTCACTAAAGAGATCAATCAATTCAGTCATGAAAAGCAATTAGGAAGACACATAATATTCATCAACGAAATAAACTTTATTTAGAAATCTCACACACAATAGATGATAACGTGGTTCCCGTCAACGAAGAAGAAGAATTTTGTTACTCATAATAGAGGTAAAACCCAAAAGAAGAATAGCTGAATACATAGTCTCCATATCTGGTCTTTTGTAGAGAAATACGAAAATCTTAGCCAAAACCAGAAAAAAAAAACCTAGTAGAAAATGTACAGAAGGTGTAACTCGATCCCCCACTTTTCCCTTTTATTGTTATCTTTATCAAATGCACTACCCACATAATCAGGCAGCAGATTCCTACCTAAAAGATAGCAACTTGATTCCCTAAATAATAAAAATCCTAAGTGTATCAAATATGTGTTTAAATCAAATTTTACAGATAAAATTTCCTTTACATATGCCCACGCTTAGTTAAAAACTTTTCTACTAGTCGGGAATTTGAATTGTTTTTTTTCCCTTGCATCTTTTTGATTCAAATTCATCTCCCATGTGTTGAAAACCATATGAGAATAATTAAGAAGCAATTTCATTAATTTTAAATAAAAATTTCAACACATTAAATAGATTTATATCTAACGTTAGCACAAAAATAACAACTTATCAAATTCCCCCCCACCAATCTTTTGCTCGTCCGTGCAAACTATATTTACATTCAAATTAGCCAACTAATCAACTTCCTTTATTCCAAATCTCATAATAGTAAATAGTGCATACTTCAAGAGTCAAACAATTTTTTAACCAATGAATGCCCCAAACTTAATCATTCAAGTAATATAAACAAGGTCAATATAAAGCAATCATATTTAAAAAAAATTAGCACATAATTATAGCAAACTCTCATGGATTGGATTTCACTCAAATCACTCAAGTGTTTGTTGGTTTAGTATTTCACTCAAACTCTTCTAATGCAAATATTCTACCGTATGCTTGCTTTTTCACCAACTTTTGACCATTTGAAATACACATTTACACAAATCAAACGGACTTTATTCAAGGTTGTATTGGGCTATAGGTAAAGGTAAGGATCAATAAATGGAAAAGAGCAAGAGTCATAAACATTAGCAAAGCAACTAACCACTTGTGGAGACAGAAATTCAATCACAAAGCAGTTAAGAACATCATTCCGTAGAGATAGATTATTCCATAACTTGTTTTCCACTACTGTATTATATTATATTATATTATTTTTTCATTAATGAAATGATATTTAAAGACAATAGTGCAACACATAATTCAAATCTAATCTCTTCAATTTCCTTTCATCTTTTTTTCTTTTCCTTACTTCCCATATCTCTCTAAATAAGTTTGACATAAATTGTGGTTAGAATGCCTACTTACATTTATGAAGGGTGAAGATATAAGAGGTTTTAATTATTTATTTTGAGTTTATCAAGAAAAAGGGTTCAGCTCAAAAAGTTTAGAAAGGATATTAAATTAGGTTGGCTTTTTAAGCTAAAGGGTTAAAACAAAGATGACCTTTATCATTTTTGTGCATGCATGTATAGATGTGATCTCAAATCAATTCCAAGCAAGTTCTAGAGAAAAATTCACCTTAGAAGATATTCAAACATCAAAGAAATATAGATTGATATAGGTGTTTCAATCTTTTAGGCCTAAAAGCTCACAGGTTAATGTAGTTCACCATAATTATACACCATGTTCATTCATATGATTGCCAAAACTTGCATAAGTGTAGACACTTGTATTTCTTAACTAAGTGGCATCTATTGTCCTAAAATAAATTTAACTTAAGTTATGTGCACTACTTAAGTCATTAAAAATGGAAGTCTAATAAGTGTCAAAGTTGGCTAATCAATTGCAAACAAATCAATAAGCATTAAAAAATTTTCAACAAAGATTCCTAACTATCGGTTATATGGAACATACCCCACCCCCACACCTAATTCATACATTGTCCACAATGTAATGACATAAGATAAAAGACGCAGAAATAGAAAAGAAGAGAGAAAATAAGGCTTCTCTATTAGTTGAGCGCCAAAATCATGAGGTTAGTGGGTGAGGATATTAGAATCTTTGATGTGTCCAATATGCTAAAGTTCAAGACGTATTAGACGAGTGTCCAAATTGGCTTAGAGAGGTTGACTACTACTTGACGTATCTATGACAACCTGACTCTTTGTATTTCACGTAGGTTGGAAGGGACAGCTGGGCCTGGATTAGTGAAGGATATCCTTCCATGACCATGTCCACGATTCCCATCCTACACAAACATTCCATATCCAAAGGTTCTATGGCACAAGCCGCAATCATGTCAGTATTGTCAAGGTTCAATAAATCGAATTTAATGTCCAATTGAGTGATGTATGATCCTAATATTAATAGTTTAGATTTCTTGTTTAACACATATTAAAATTGCGTCAGAAACTAAAAACCCAAATTAACAAGAATTTGTCTATCCATACACTACAAAAATAAAATTCGACCTTAGAAAGTGTACCCACTGAATCCCAATACCCTGAAAAATTGTACCCATAAGTCTAAATTCCACAATTCCTTTAGTAAACAAGTGAAATTCTTCATGAGAATTAAATTGAAATGTGTTATAAAATTCTCTTATTAATTCAACATATGCAGGGTAGTCAATTTTAACAAACACATTCCAACAAAATTTGTCCAACCAATTGTTCAAAGGAATCACAAACTTGTAAAGCTTTAAGCGTGTCGATAAGAATATACTTACAAGTATAGATTTTTCGTTGGCTTAGTTATTAAAATCTTTGGTTGTCCTCTAGCAATCGAAAAGAAGTGAAAGCTCCACTTTTTGAATTCCATTGGCTTGGGTTCTCGACTTGCTTACCTTTTCAAGTGCGATTCCTCGTTGAAGGGACTGGCGTTGGTTCAAACATTAGAGGAATTGATGGAGTTAGTGTTGTAGCCGTGGGTAACGTTGTCATGGTGTTCAATGGAGATTAGATGTCTACAAATAATGTGATTGGTGAAGCTAACCTATAGGAAATAATCTTCTTTCGTGTCATGATTCCAATCTTTCTAAATTTACAGTCCTAAAACTCAAAATTGAGAACACAAAACTATTAGAAATTGTGATTGGGAAATGGGTGGTTTATGGTGAAGAAGAGGGTAGAAGGTTAGGTTTTGTATTGAAATAGTATGGGTGTTCATGAATTCAGCAATGGTTGTGTAAAATTTGAAGTGAGTGAAAGTGGAAGGAAGAGATTAGGGAAAGAGGGAAAGTAAAAAAATGATGGGCGATAAAATGGGAGTAGTGGCAAGAAGGAAATATTATATTATTTTTATTTATTTATTTTTATTTTTAATAACAAAATTGAAGATATTAACAAATGAAAATGCTAAAATAATTGGAATGAAATTCACAACTAAAATAAAAAGAAACTTAAAAAATTAAGAAAATGAAAAACGCTGAAAAATAAAAATAAAATTGAACCTGAAATTTCTGGTTCACCCAAATGCGCTTCTTTTAAGTTGTTAGTTGTATGTGTTTGACGACTTACCTAATTAGAGATAGGTTGGGGATACCAGCTCTATCTCTTCCACATTCTTGACTGGAGAGTTCTTATAGTATAGTTTCAGATGGTGTCTATTAACTTTAAATGCCTTGGAAGTATCTAAACTGTGAATTTCTACCGCACCATGAGAAAATACATTATTAATAATAAATGGTCCGAGCTAGCAAGGTCATATTTTTCCTGGAAATAACTTAAGCTTTGAATGATAAAGAAGAAATTTTTTCCTACTAAAAATTGTTTCCTAAAAATCATCTTATCATGAAAAGTTTTAGTTTTTTCCTTACAAATTTTTGCATTTTCATAAGCTTTTTAACGAATCTCTTCTAACTTTTACAATTGTAACTAGCCTCTACCAAATCCATATTTAACTGCTTCATAGCCCAATAGGCTCTATATTCTATTTTCACAGGTAAATGACAAGGTTTACCGAAAACTAACCCGTATAGCGACATGCTTATTGGAGTTTCATTAGTAGTCCGATACGCCCACAAGGTATCATCTAATCATAAGCTCCAATCTTTTATGTTTGGATTCACCACTTGCTCCAGTATGGAATTAATCTCCCTATTGGACACCTCGGCTTATCCACTTGTTTGCGGGTGATATGTTGTAGAAGCCCGATGTGTGACACCACATTTTTTCATTAAAACCTCAAAAATCTTGTTACAAAAATGTGTCCCTCGATCACTAATGATAGCTCGAGGTACTCTAAATATGACAAAAATGTTATATTTGAAAACATTTATAATAGTTTTAGCATCTTCAAATAATGTAGCTTTGGCTTCAACCCATTTCAAAACATAATCCATAGCAAGCAAAATATAATTCTTACCAAAGGAAGAGGGAAATGGACCCATAAAGTCTATTTCCTAAAAATAAAAAATCTCACATACTAGATGTTATTAAGTGGCATTTGATCTCTCAATCCCAAGCTGTTCTTTGACAACGATCAAAAGAGTTGCAAAACATGTAAGAATCATAAAATAGCTTAGGACAAAATAGTCCACATTCAAGAATTTTGTAGGCTGTTCTTTTAGGGCCAAAATGTTCCCTACATACAGATGAAGGACAAAAAGTTATTATGGAAGGAATTTCATTATTTGCAACACACCTTTTAATAATCTGATCAGCACAAAATTTCCAAAGATGAGGTTTATCCCATATGTAATATTTAGCCTCTCGTTTAATTTTATCCTTTTCTGCTCTATATAAATCACTAGGTAACGACTTAATTAACAAGAATTTTACTATGTCATCATACCATGGAATTACCTGTTAAATTGTGAAGGGACTTTCATTTAGAAATTCATCTTGGAGAACATTATATGCATTGGAGTGATTCAGCTAGATGATCGGCCATTAAATTTTCAGTTCTCTTCTTGTCCTGTATTTCCAATTCAAATTCTTGTAAAAGTAAGATCCACCAAATCAACTTTGGCTTTGCTTCTTTTTTAGTCACAAAATATTTTAGAGCTGTATAGTATGAATAAATGATCACCTTTGTACCTTATATATAAGACCAAAAATTTTCCAACCCAAAAACTACAACCAAAAATTCTTTCTTTGAAGTGGAATAATTCTTTTGAGCATCGTTAAGTGTCATGGAAACATAGTAAATGACGTAAGGTACTTTGTCCACCTTTTGACCCAAAACCAGTCCAACTGCTTAATTCAAGGCATCATACATTAGTTTGAAGGGAATGTCCTATATCGATGGTTGAATGATTGGGGCTATAGTGAGTCGTTCCTTTAGTTCATCAAATGCAATCTTGTATGGCTCTTAAAAATCAAAATTCACATCTTTTTAGAATAGTCTACACATAGGTTGCGTAATCTTCAAAAAATCTTTGATAAATCGCCAATAGAATCTTGCATGACCAAAAAAGAGTGAACTTCTTGCACAGTCGTGGGGTAAGGTAAAGATCTGATAACATCTATCTTAGCCTTAATAACCTCAATTCTCTTAAGTGAAACTGTATGACCCAAAATTATGCCTTGATCAACCATAAAATGAAACTTTTCATAATTTAGAACCAAATTAGTTTCAATGCAACGTTTACGCACTTTCTTATGGTTGATAATGCATTTTTCAAAAGATTCTCCATAAACCGTGAAATCATCTTTGAAAACTTTCATACAATTCTCCATAAGGTTAGAGAAAATACTTACCATACAGCTTTGAAATATTACTGGTGTGTTACATAACCCAAATGGCATTCTTTGATAAGAAAAGGTGTCGAATGGACATGTGAAAGTTGTTTTCTCTTAATCCTTTGGTACAACCAAAATCTGGTGATACCCTAAATAATGATCTAAACAGTAATAGTGAGATTTACCTGCAATTCTTTCAAGCATTTGATTAGTAAACAAAGCATAGAATAATCTTTCCTAGTAACTGAATTTAACTTCCTATAATCAATGGAAACTCTCCACCCATTTTGAATACGAGTGGGTATCAACTCACCATCACTATTTTCTATCACAGTTACCCCAGTTTTCTTTGGAACTACTTGGATCATACTTACCTTGTTGCTATCTAAAATGGGATAAATGATTCCAACATCAAGAAGTTTTAAGATTTCCTTTTTCATTACTTCCATCATGGGTGGAATCAAATGACATTGGGGTTGCCTTACCTCTTTGGCTTCATCTTCCATCACTATTCAGTGCATACAAATAGTGGGACTAATATCTTTTAAATCAGCCACTATCCAACTAAAAGGTTTTTTATGTTACCTTAGCAGTTGAATCAACTAATTTTCTTACAAAAGAGTGAGTTTATTAAAGATTATAGTAGGTAACATATCTTGCTCGCCCAAAAATATGTATTTTAAATGGATAGGCAAACTCTTCAACTCCAATGTAGGTGGCTGAATCAACGAAGGTAGAAGGTTGGAGTTGTTTCGTGACAGCGCCACATATGGAAATTCCTTCATCACTTGCTTGGTTTTCTCCAAATGACAAAACAACACCTCAAGTTCATTGTTGGTTAGGAACAATTCTGTAATTGTTTGCCACTGTAATACGTCTCCCATCTCCAAAATTATTTCAAGTTCATCACTTCCATTTAATTGTGAATTTTCTTGCACCTAAGTGTTAATAAAGTCCACAGAAACAACAGGTTGTTCATCATCCGAAAATTTCATGGCATTGTATATATTAAATTTAATTAATTCACCACCAAATTCTATAGTCAATGATCCATCATGAATATCAATTTTTGTTTTAGTGGTTTTCAAGAATGGTCTTCTAAATAAAATTAGAGTTGAAGAAGATACATCATCACTCGCTATCTGCAAAATATAGAAATCGGTTAGAAAAAGCATTTCACCCACTTGAACTAAGATATCCTCTAACATACCCTTTGGATAAGCATTTTAACGATTCGCTAATTGAATCATTACTTTAGTTTCCTTGAGAGGCCCCACATTTAAAGATTTGTAAACATCATAAGGCATGACATTTATTGATGCACCCAAATCTAACATAGCCCTTTCAATTTTCAAACCACTAATTTTACAAGGGATAGTGAACATACCTAGGTCTTAACATTTAGGTGGTAGCTTTTTCTTCTACAATATGGCTGAAAAATCTCCTCCAATTGCACTTTCTCATCAAATTTCAATTTTCATTTGGAATTGTATAGTTCCTTAAGAAATTTAGCATAATGGGGTATTTGTTTAATGTCATCAAATAAAGGGATATTTACCTACACTTTGTTGAAATTCTCCTATATCTCTTTCTTTTACTCCTCTTTGTTTGCTTTGGTGAATCGACTAGGAAAAAGGGGCTGTATAATAAAATTCTGCAAACTGGTTTGCATCTTCTCTAGATGATCAAGTGCTTCCTTTGTTGCTTCTTCTGTGACTTCTCTCTTGGAGATTTTTGTAAATGGTTCCTTCAATTCCTTACCACTCTACAACATGATAGCTTTGGCACTTTATTTGGGATTAATTTCTGGTTGAGTTGGAAAATTTTTGAAACTTTGTGCCTCCAATTGATTGATGGCTGCTGTTGTTTGACTCAATTGATTTTTCAAGATTTTGAATACTAGCTTGAGCATCTTACTGAAATGTCATGGTTTTAGTGGCCGAAGATTCTATATATTCTAAGGAAGACTTACCTTCGGAATTGGATGTCATTTGTTGATGTTGTCTAGGTACATATGGTTTCCTAAATTGCTGGAAATTTGTGGTAGCTTGTTGTCTTTAAGAGTTTCCATAACGCAAATTTGGATGGTCATGCCAATCCAAATTGTAGGTGTTGAAGAAGGGATCATATTTCCTTTGATTTTGTCTAACAAACCCTCCCATGACATTAACTTGTTATGTACTTTCTTCCTTTAAAATCGTACATGCGTTAGTGGAGTGTCCCAATATCAAACATATTCCACATACCTTTGCTTCTTCTTTCTTTGTAACTGCAAGTTGTTGCACAAAAGATGTAAGATCATTTAATCTTTTCTCCAATGCTATTACATTCACCTCATTTAAGTGTTTTGAACTATGGCCAGAATGTATCCCGAATTGTTGTGTATTAAGGCCATATTCACTACCAAATCTCTTATGGCTATCGACGATTTGTCAACTAAAGCTCCACCACTTGCAGCATCGATCCTACTCCTATCTGTAAGCAAAAGACCTTCATAGAAGTATTGAATAAAAAATTGGTCATTTATTTGGTGATAGGGACAACTAGCACAAAGATTCTTGAATCTTTCCCAATATTCATATAGTGTCTCCCCTATGTGTTGTCGAATGCCACAAATTTCTTTTCTAATATTGCCATCTCTTGATGCTAGAAAATATTTTTCAAAGAAGAGTCTGTTTATTTCAACCCATGTTTGTACATTTTCACCAACAGAGTAGTATAACCAATCTCGAGCATCATCTTTGAGAGAAAATAGGAAGGCTCTTAGTTTGATTTGCTCCTCAGTCACACTCGTTGGCTTGATACCTATATAAGCCACATCAAATTCCTTCAAATGCTTATAAGGATCCTCTTTTGGTAGACCTCGAAAAATTGGTAATAAATGAATCAGCCCGGACTTCAGTTCAAAGGTGGTGTTGTCCACCAAATTCAAAAAATTGATGCAATGGGGCTATTGAGCATCCGTAGGGGCAACTAGTTCACGAAAAGTGCGATTTGTAGCCATTCTTTATGTCTTCTACACTTATTGTCTCTATTTTGTTTGCTTCCATAACCTCTTGGTTGTTTTTTTCTATCTCTTAATCGAATAGCAATTGAGTTGTCTTGTCTACTTGTGTAATATATATATATATATATATGTATATATCGTCAAGAATTCCCCAAAAACGGTGCCAAAATTTGGTAATGTTGTCGTCCACAACCAAATTTAAAAAGAAACTAACTTCCTGCAACACAAATTAATGTAGTAGTGGAAAGTAGAGATCGTTCCCACGAGGAATCTATTAGTAAATATTATATGAGTTAAAAACTAAAACAAATTAGGGAGGAGTTAGATTAACGAGATTTAAAGAAACTAGCAATGAAAACAATTGGAACTAATTGAAAATATTTAGAATTGGAAAATTAATAACAAACCTTGGTTTCGAGTCACCTACGTTATCAAACTAATATGGATCATCGATATAAAATTAAGTCCACTAATAAACACTTATTAGGTGATGTTTCTCTTAAGATTAAATGAATAGAAACATGTATCCTAAACACTCTTATTAGTCAACAACTTAGATACGATCTTAAGTTTGATTGATTAATAGCTTTGAGAACTAAGAAAACCAATGAGCAAGACGACACATATATAACATGTATTTAGTAAAGATAAATATCTTCTTATAATTTCCAATCTCTAACGTAAAGATGGTAATCCTAGTTGGCACTTTAGATTAGCAAAACTAAATGTCAAATTCTACTAATCTGGTTGTAAATTAAATCAATCAAAACCTAGTTACGCACCCAAGAGATCAATCAATTCAATCATGAAAAGCAATTCGGAAGACACATAAAATTCATCAATGAAATAAACTTTATTCAGAAAGCTCACGCATAATAGATGATAACGTGGTTCCCTTCAAGTAAGAAAAAGGATTTTGTTACTCATAATAGAGATAAAACCAAAAAAAAGAATAGAAAATTACATAGTCTCCATATCTATTCTTTTGAAAAAAAAAACGAAAATCCTAGCCAAAACCAGAAAAAACCCAGTAGAAAACATGAGGAAGATGTAACTCGATCCCCCCTCTCTTCCCTCTTATCGTTATCTTTATCAAATACACTACCTACATAATCAAGCAGCAGATCCCCACCTAAAAGATAACAACTTGATTCCTTAAATAATAAAAATCCTAAGTGTATCGAATCTGTATTCAAAGCAGATTCTACATATAAAATTTTCCTTTGCATGTGCCAATGCTTTGTCAAAAACTTTTCTGCTAGTTGGGAATTCGAATTGTCTTTATTTTCCTTGCATATTTTTAATTCAATTTTATCTCCCATATGTTGAAAACCATTTGATAATAATTAAGAAATAAGTTCATAAAGTTTCAACACATTAAATAGATTTATATCCAAAGTTAGCACAAAAATAACAACTTATCAATGGTTGAATTAAAAAAAGCATATAATTATGTCGATTGATCTTTCATCCTAAACATCCTGATAGCACTAAAATTTCTTATAAATTTTATATCTTGGGTTCAGTAATGCATAACCATTGTCACCTTTAATATCTTAGTCAATGGAGGCCTAATTAAAGGAACTAGAGGCATTAGGCAAGGGGACACCATATCCCTAACCTATTCTTTGGTTATAGAAGTCCTTATTAAACTAATGTCAAGTGTTGGTAATAAAAGCAAGGCATTTAAGTATCATACAAAATGCAAAATTTTAGGACTACATATCAATCAAAACAAAAGTGACATGTATATCTCCCTAAGTGCAAGAAGCTTAACCTCCACATTATTAACCATTTTTGGACTACATAGCAATCAAAACAAAAGTGACTTGTATATCTTCTTAAGTGCAAGCAGCTTAATCTCCACATTATCAACCATTTTTGGTTTCACTCCTAAAAAACCACTAGCACAATATCTTGGAGTTCCAATCTCAACAATCCATCCATCACAGAGAGATTATATACCACTTACTTATAGAATTATGTCTAGAATAAATAGTTAAAGTAGGACGGATTTATCCTTAGCAATCATATCACTATTAATCAAGTTTATACTCTTATCCATTAGTATTTATTGGGCCTGTCATGATAGGAATGCCACGCCTATCATGAACTTAATCGAAAAATAGAAGAAATTTAAGGAATATTTTTTCAATCAAGTTAGCAATGGCTAGCTAACCAACTTTTGACATGATGTATAAACCCCTATGGTACCATTAATCAAATTAGATAATTGGATCATCACAAAGATCAATTAAATCAAGTGAAAAGGTATCCTAGGCTATTTCCATTATAGAGTCCACCAATTCCATCACTTCATCATCTACAACACTCAACTTTCTCCATTATAGAGTCCAACAATTCCAACACCTCATTATCTACAACTCTCAACTTTCTTAAGAACTATAGATTAAATCAATATGAGGATAAGCTTACTTGAAAACTAGAATCATTAGGTAAATATTCAAATCACTCTACAATGAACTAACCCCTTCAGTCATTTGGCATAAGATTGTATGGTGTAAGCACCACTACTTCAGAGCTACTTACACACTATGGAATTTTATCAAATTCAAACTTCCTACCTTTGACAGACTTGGAGGACATATAAATATACCAAATTAGTGCTACAAGAGAGTCTCAAAATCCCACAATCACTTATTCTTTCAATGCAGCTTCTCCAGCAAAATATGGAAATCCATCATACTTGAATGTATAGTGGTAGACCCCTTTCAAAATAGACTGAAATTATAAAATGGTGGATTAGAATCACAAATAGAATTGAAGGTTACAAATGGATCATATATATTGGTCTATCCTATCTTATCACTAACATATGGATTGAACAAAACAATAAGGTATATATAAAATCAACTCACTTAGAGGTTGAGTTATCTAATCACGTATATGAACAAATCATATTGCACTTAAGCCTATATAATCACAAGCATAAAATCTATTAGGAAATCATCACCATCTAGAGAATTAATTAGCCTATTATTCAATTACATAGACAAAACTTATATGCTATAATTTATGGATACTAAGCTCATTCTGTACCTTAATGTAATTGGTTATAGCATTGTATTTCTTTCATGTAATTCTATTCAATGAAAACATTATGATTTTTCAAAAAATGATAAATGTAGGAATTGTGCAAACTAGTATAGACTAACTTTAAGAGGGTTAATTACAAATGAATAATAATGAGATTTAGGGAAATTGATAATTTAATCCAAAACTTTAAAGGAATCATCAAAACTTGCTCAGGCTCCATTCTTTTAATACTTCTATACATACACTCTCACTTTATATCAAATTTAGCATAACATTAACTTATGTTAATGACCACCATTATCTTAGGTGATGTGACTTGACAAATGAATTATTTAATTAGACATGTAAACTTTTTTTAAAAATACAATCCTAATATCACTATCTTCTTTATTACATCTACTGACAAATCATAGTCCAAACCATCATACTACCTATAGTCTCCTCTTGTTGCCATCAATTTTTTCTATTACAAACCTATAAAACCATTCTCCTCTAGTCACTAAAGCTTTCAACTCAAAAATCTAATGTCGATATAACATAATCACATTCATCCTTCCTTTAAACAAATAAAGATTTTCTTTCAACATATATATAAAGATTTATCACTTAGTCATCAACTTATCAACATTGTTTAACCCACACTATGATAGATGAATTGTTGGACCCTTGATAGTGGTAAAGTCCACAGCCTCCCCCGCTTCTAGTTTTATGAAATAAGCAATTTTCCTTCAACATCAGCATTAATAAAAATGGTTTTTCTATTTGTATTTTGATCTTCGCTAAAGAAAATGAATCATAAATAACTATACAGAAGGAAAGGAGACAAAGAAGCCTTCAAAACAATGTTATTGTGAACAACACTATTAGAGGAGTTATGATGGTATACAAAGAGCAAACACCACGTCCATGGAAGATTAGGCTGGATGTATGAAAAAATATTGGATTTTTTTTCTTTATGTTGAATTAAACTATAATAGGAAAAAGTCTTGCTAAGATTTATTACAAATTTCCTCATCATTGGAATACAGAAGCTCAAAAATAACCTCCTCCAATAGTATTAATGGTAGTTGAGAAGCTTATTAATGCTTTTTATAATGTGTTTGAACTATTCCATGGCCATTTTACTAGGATGAGCAAAACTAGAGGAGAATGATATTATGAGTTTATAGTGGAAAATTTTAATGGCAAGTAAAGGAGGTATATAGGCAGTAGGATGATTTGGCTATGATTTTTAGTTGATATGGCACAGAAGATGGTGGTTTTGGATTGGATTTTTTAAGACGTTAAGTCCAACAAATTAACTAAATGGTGGTTTTATAAATTTTCTTAAGTTGTAGATTAAAATATAAAATTTCCCATGATATTTATGATTGAAAACTCTCATAAGCATTTAAAGAATATGAAGAAATATGGAAATCAATGCTATAGTTAATGACTCAAAATTGCTCCTAAAGTAAGATTTTCTAATTTTTTAACTTATAAGATGCATATACGTATCCCTTTAATTCTAGAACAATATTCATTGATTATTTATCAAAAGGGGAATTATAAAGATAATGGATCAACAAATTTTACTAATTTTCTGTAGATTTTCTATCCAATCTCTACTTTATGGAAGTGTAATTTTAGTTGTTAAAATTGTCCAAAAGTCCTCCTAATTAAGAAGAATCAACGCTTGAGATCCTAATGGTATTTTAACATGAAAACAAACTTTAAATTTTCGACATGAATTTTTGTTGAAATGTTTTAGCTTCAAAATTAATTCCCTCATTATATTTTTTAAAACTTATCCAAATAATTCTCATATGCACACTTAACATTTTCTTATGAAAATTTCCACCTTATTCCTCTTTTTAAAATTTTATTATTAACCAAACTACTTTTTCATTTTTATGTACCTTATAAATCTTTCATTTGCTCTCTCTTAGAAGGATTTATGTTTTTTGAACCAAAGGAAGTTGCGATCTATATTTTGATGATAAAAATGCATAGTTACTATTAATGGTTTATTATTTAATGTCTTAGAAGAAAGTAACATAAAATAAATTTAAGAAATGATTTATAAAGATCATAAACATTCAAGTCAAGAAGAAGTTCAAAACCAAAGAAGATCAAGTTTACAAATTTACTTGTAATCTTTCTTATATCACTTATTTATTCATATTAATGCTTAGGGATCTTCATATATAAGCATATTGTGTTTTGAATTTGATGCATACATCTTTTTCTTTTATTAAGAATATTTAGGGTTTTGATTTAAAAAAAATACTCTTTGAGAAACTTTTGAAATATTTTTAGACTAAGTTTTAGCCAAAGGAGTATGGTTTAATCTTTGAAAGAAGTTGAAAAATATTTGAGAACGTGTTTTCAGACACATTGGATAACAAATGTGTAGGTATAGTTGACCAATATAGTGTTAATTGAGACATTGGTTGATAAATATCTAGTTTTAGTCGACTAATATACAAGTTTAATTGATCAATGTGTCAAAAATTTATAAACAATTGTGTATCATGAGTTTTTATATGATATTGCTTAATACATTAATAAACTAATATAATGCATTGATCAATTAACATGCTGAAATTGATTAACCAATTTCACTATTGCTAGCCATTAGAAAAATTAGTTTACGTGTCAAATAATATTTTAAAGTTATTACGTGTATAAATATTTGAGATATTTTTATGACCTTTGGGGATTACAATAACACATTAATAAAAGTTTTTGAAAATTTAAGAGCATTTATTTTATTTGTTATGAAGTGTTTGAGAGCCTTTGATAATTAAAGTGAGCAAGCAAGGTTCCTTTAAGTTTAAAACATCAATTAGGGCTAGTTATCTTGTATTTAAGTATTTAAAAAAGAATTGAGGTTCCTCTTCACTCTTTAGGGAAGATTGTAGAAGGGTTTCTCTTTTTCGATCAAAGATTGTTGTAAAAAGGTTCATCTTTACCAAGTAGAAAAAAGAGATTAATGGAATACCACGAGAGACTTATGGAGCGGACATAGGTAAGTTTTGTTTGTCAACTTACTATAAAATTGGTTTGCAACTTCTCTTCCATATGCTTTTCACTTTATTCTTAGTTGATTTAATGAGTTTAGTTAAATTGTTATTGTATTTCTTCATCTAATTTGAAATTAAATAATGGTCTTTATTAAATTATAAAAAATTTCTTAAATTCACTAACACCTAATTAACCTACCTTTTAGGTGTCATTATATTATAGTAGGTCTCTTTTATTGTAAATTTTAAATAAAATTTTGAGAAAATGATTTTCATGAGACATCTAGATGTATTTATGTCTTTATGTAGCTAAGAGGGTCAAAATATTAGTAACGCTGCTTTCCTTGGTGGAAATAATTATTTATATTAGAAAACTAAAATAAAATTATTCTTGATGGCAAAAAATATTGACTTATGGGAAATTGTTTCATATGGTCATTTCATTCCTACTAATGTTATAGATGATAGAAAAGTTTCCAAGGGAAAAGAAGAATGAGATCCTCATGATAAGAGGCTAATTTCATTAAATAGCAGTCATTCATATTTTATTTTATGCATTATGAATAAATGAGTTCAATAAAGTCTAAATTTGTGAAAAGGTTCACGAATTTTGGCATACTTTAAAATTTATAAATAAGGGAATGAATCAAGTATAGGAGATAAAAATTAGCATACTAACTAATTAATACAAATTATTTCAAATGAATAATGATAAAAACATAAATAATATATATACTAGATTTGTTGATAATATCAATGCTCTCAAAGGTTTAAGCAAGATGTATACTAATGTTAAAATGGTGAGAAAATTGCTTAGGTCTCTTCCAAAGTCTTAGGAAGACAAGATGACAAAAATTAAAGAAGTAAAAGACCTAAATTTGCTACCACTAGAGGAACTTATTAGATTGCTACTCACTCGTGCTATGATGCTCAAGGGGACTCAACAAGAAGAGACAGTTACTCTAAGAATGAAGAGCATAGCTTTTAAAGCATTAAAGGACCAATTAAGTGACAATAACTAGCGAAATTGATGAGGAAGATATTACCCTTATTACTAAAAAAATTTAATAAGTTTTTAAGATAATGAAACCCAAAAAAGAAGACTTTAAGTTTGGTAAGGCAGATGCAACATTAAAATAAAATAATTTATTTTAGATATATGAATCAAGGATAATGACAAATATAAAGTAACTCACATGCACTTCATAGTTAAAGATGATGATGATGTGCTCTCTAACTCTAAATCTTTTAAAAATATTAGTGATATTGAATTGTCATAACATAAATTAGTTAAGAGCCTTAAAATTATGAGTGTGAAAAGTAAGAAGCTAATTTTCTAAACTTAAACAGGCTCAAAAGGATCTAGATGGATACATAAGTGAAAATAAAAATATAGAGAGTGAATTTTATAGCATCAATGCATTTGAAAGTGTGACCATTATTGATATTCATAATTTAGATGCATCAAAGTATGAGAATGAAGTATTGAAAAAACAGGTCAATGGTTTCATGGACTAGTTGTCTAAATTTGTAAAGAGACGTGAGCAACTTGAAAGCATGTTAAGAGCTTAAAATATTTCAAACAATATATATATATATATATATATATTAAGGGAAAGCATTTGTATAATGAAGACCTAAGATGATAAATGAGTATGGAGCATGCATATCCAAGTATAAATATAAATTAGATGCATATGTTACATCCACTAAGATTTACTCTAAAGCAAGCGCTTGCTTTAATGTATGGATCTTAATCCAAGCCTAGAACTTAACATTCTCAAGGTAATAACATACGTAATTTCTATGTAAAGGCACATTATAGCATTCAATCTAGCTCATATTGTTAGGTCTTAATATGAACTTGGAAGTACACATCAAGCTTTTATTTATACTAGGCCTCTTACTAAGCATATTATTATGAAACATGTTTACATTCCTTATAAGCATAAATAAAATTAAAGAAACATCTTATACATATAATTATTCTAGGTAATTTCACTACCCAAAAAGAACAAGCAACTTATTTAACATCCAAATGAGGGATTTGCACTATTCATATATACATAAAAGATTAAAGAATGCATGTATGTATCAAAATAATAAGTTTCATTATCACATAACCAATCCACACTATCATATAACATGGTAGTTCACTTTTATGATAAATATAGATACATTTGGAAATTTTGTTTCATTAAACAAAACTTGATAAGTAAACCTTTGAGGAATTGGGTTGAAAAGAAGGAAAATATTAGCAATCAAATACCAATGTTTATTTGGATTACAAAAAACCCATTGACTACATTGTTTTTATAGGAGTTGAAGAAAAAGAAGAGAAAATGGTATATGGATAGTGGTAAGGGTAGTGACTAGTGATGCTTCTCAATTGACAACTTAGAGAAAAAGATGGAGGATTTGCCACAGTTGGAGACGATGCCAACAGTAAGATAGTTGGCATTGGCAAAGTTGGTAAGAAAGATCACACGATTATTAATAATGTTATTTTAGTTTATAAATTAAAGCATAACTAATTAAATGTGAGCCAACTACATGATAAAGACTATAAAGTATATATTTTAAGGGAAAGTCATAAACTATATATAGGTTATTTGACAATAACATTGTTTTATTGGATAAGAGAGAAGGAAATATATATAGAATTGATATTGATGATTTTTATAAAAGAAGTATGAAGTTGTTAATTTCTGTTAGTAGAGATGGATAGATTTGGCATAGGATTCTTGAATTTCCAAGTATAAACCTTATCCCAATCCTCAACTCCAAGTGACTTGTCAATGGACGTCCAAAGGTCAAATTTGAGAAAGATAATGTTTTTGGAGCTTACTAAATGGAAAACTAATCCAATATCTCATTCAAGAGTAAAAAGTTGGTAATTTCCACTAAACTTGTACAGTTACTTCAAATGAATTTGTTTGGCCCAACTAGAGTTGCTAAGCTTGGTGGTAAAGTTTATACTTTCATCATAGTAGATGATTTTAATAGGTTAACATGGATTTTTTCTTAGCTAGAAAATATAAATGTTTAGAGAAATTTTCAATTTTGTAAAGAGAATATAAAATAAAACATGACTGTCCTTTGCATCAATTTTGAGTGATTGTAATAGGAAGTTTGAGAATGAAAGGTTTGAAATATTTATGAAGATAATATAATCTCTCACAATTTCTTCACTCCAAAGAACCCTCAGTAATTTGGAGTGGTTTAGAGAAAAATAGGACATTAGAATAATTGACTAAGATCGTAATAAATTAATATAATCTTCTACAATATTTTTAGGCAAAATTTGTAGCAACTGCAAGTGACATTTTAATAGAGTCTCCAGAATACCAAATTTAGATAAAACATCTTATAAGCTTTGGTATGAGAAGAAGCCAAATATTAGTTGCTACAAAGTTCTTGGTTGTAATTTCCATATTTTAAATACTGATGATAACTTATTAAAGTTTGATTCCAAAATGAATGAAGGAATTTTCCTTTATTGTTCCTTAACTCACGAAGCATATAAAGTCTCTAATAGAAAGAGTCTTGTTATTGACAAGTATATGCATGTTTGTTTTCTATGAATATAACCCTCTTATATCTAAGAAAAAGTTTTAAAGATGGCGATGTAGGTTATGTAAGGATTTGGAGAAGTTAGCCCTAGAAGAGAATAAGATAGATCAATAAAACACCTTACATAAGGTATGTGTAAGTATTATTTAACTAAGTGAGGGTCATAAGAAAGGTGAGGAGTTTCCAAGAGATTAAAAATTCAAGAAGATGCTTAAAAAGGGGTAATCACTTGATCACATCTTAAAGACTTATGTTGCTTTTATTTATTAGACTAAGCTTCAGACTATATAAAAAGTCCATAATGATGAAAGTTAGGTTCTTAATATGAATGAAGAGTAAAACCAATTTGAGAGAAGTAATAAGTGGGCATTAGGATACTAAATCATAGCTACAAAGTGCTTGTTTAGAAATAAAATAGATGAATTAGCTACCATTATAAGGAACAAAGTTAGATTGGTGGACAAAAAGGTAGAATTAAGATGATGACATAGATTTTGAAGAAACATATGTTCTAGTAGCTATATTCAAGTTATTAGATTATTTTCTACATTTGTATATTATATGAATTTCAAATTATTTTAAATGGACGATTAAAGTGTGCATTCAATGGTTTTCTTCAAGAAGCAAATTATGTTAATTAACTTCCCAGTGTTCAAATTTATGATTTTTGATGTTATCTTTAGATTGATGCTATATTAATTACAATATAGGTTGTATTATAGTTTTGTAACTTCTAACTGAACATGATGATCTTTAATTTTGATTAAATTTGACTTTTATGCATTTTTACTATTATAATTTGTGGGTTTTTGAAATTACTCAAAATTGTGTAATCTCTTTTGAAATTAATGGTTGATTACTACAATTAAGAATATATTTGAGTTATCTCCACATTTAATTTCATCAAAATAATTAATTCATGCCCAATGGAAAATTTTAACTTAGGTACAATGGCAAGAATTAGGGAATTTTCAAATTAGGTACAAAATGGACATATTTCTAAAAAAATGAGCCTACTTGCCTTGTTGTTAATCATTAATGATTCAATTAAACTTTATCTTGATTAAGTTTTATCATTTTGATCAATTGTATTTCAAAGTACTTTAATTTTGATTTTTTTTGTCAAACTTAAATACTTTATTATTTATTTTAATTTTTTATTAATAATGTTGCTTATTAAGATTGGTTGTGAATTAAATTGATGGAGTTGATATTTTTTATGGATTTTAGTTGATGGAATTTGACATTAATTATGGATTTATTGAAGTGATTTTTCCCTATAGGTTGTTATTTGACATTTTCTAAAAATGGTACCCTTACTCATCTATCCATCTTAAAGCCTTCATACGTATCTTTTGAAATACTTTAGTATGTATTTCCTCTTATTAATATGGTTAGAAGTCGAGGCAATTCCTCTTCCATATCTAAAAAGTTTACTAGTCCATCATCATATCATGTTCATAATTTTAGGACCTCTTCTAAAGGTTGAAATGCTCATAACATTTTTAGAATTTTAAGATCTTGTGAACATTTTCCCACACCACCTCCTCGTACTTTTACACTGATTCATAAGGATGAGTATTTTGAGACCCATTTATCTCACTTTGTTGATTTTGATTCTCGTGCTTTACACAAAAATTAAGTGATTTCCCTATCTACCTATACCAATTTAAGGAATATGGTGTTGTTCAATATTTCATTACTCAAGGGTTTGAATCTTTGCTTACGAAGACTTTTCAAATGAAACCCTTAAATGCACAAAATTTTTATTACAACCTTCAACCCCTTGTCATTTATAATGACACCTTTACCTTCTCAAAGATTCATAATATATCATCTCACTAGTGACCTTATTATTGAGATTTTAAACATTTCCATAGCTGATAATTTCGCCTATTATAGTTGCCTTACTAAATATAACATCTGACCTCACTTTGTTCTTGATAGAGTTAGAGCCATCTTTAAGTTAGGTAATAGTGTGAAGGTCACTAGAAAATCTAAACATATTGATGGCCTTAAAGCAATTCCTTTTTTTCATTATTTGATCATTAGGTATAACTTTGTCTCCTCTATCGGACACTTTACTTTGTTAAGTCACTATAACCTATAATTTATTTCCACCCTAATATTGGATGAGAATGTTCATTTAAGCCATGTTATTTTTCATGACATAGTCAATTTCAAAAATAAATAATCAACATATCCTTTAAGCCTTCATCCTCTTCCTCATATTTCAACACTTTAATATTTTATCAGTTGATGATGAGGTTTATTTAAATTTTTTATATGACTCTACTTCTTTTCATCATATAGAATACTAATTAGTTAATGGATATATAACTAAAACCAATCAACGATAGTAACAATAATAACAACCTGATGATGAGGCTCTTTCCTATAGTGCTAGCACTTATAAGCTGGTTTTGAGTCTCAACTTGCCTAAACATGATAGGGCTCTCAGCGATAGCAATAATAATAATAAACTGAATATAAGGCTCCTTTACATAACGTCAGTACTTATCATCCTCTTTTGAGTCTTAAGTTTCCTAAATATGATGAGGCACCCTCCTCTAGACCATGTTATGATTATACTATTGACCCTAACTTTGACATACTAGAGGCTCAAGTTACCTTAATTTAAGATGAAGTTCAATCCATCCAAGATCACATTAAAGACTTGTTATCTATTAGAGAATGTCACAAACCTATCACTCTCATTAATTCTCAGTTTCCACCCCGACTAGTTTAATTTCTTCTTTAAAGCTTCTGAAAAGGGAAGAGAGTAGCTTCAGTTATTTTAGATTTGTTTATGGTAAGGTGTTGTATTTAAAGGGAGTTGTTTTGCTTTTCATTTAGATGTACTTTAACTTCGTATTTGTATTTAGTGGTTAATTTTGGATATTTATTAGTATTTCACGTATTATTAGAGGTAATTTCATTACACCAAACTTGTATTTTATTTTATTTGACTATAGTTTTTGAATTAAAATAATGTAAATATTGGAACTTATGCTCTTTTTTTATGATGCATAAATTATGGGGAGTAAAATCTTTCTATTACTTTAATATTAAGAGATTGCATGTGTTTAAATGACTAATCTTATTATTAGCCTTTTAATATCGTAACATGTCTTGTCCTTATCAAAAAGAGAGAGATTGTTGAACCAAGAGAGTTCACGATTTATATTTTTATGATAAGAAAGCGTAGTTACTACTAACAGTTTATTCTTTAATGTCTTAAAATAAAACAACTTAAAATAAAGTGAAGAAACAATTTATGAAGACCAAATACATTCAAGTGAAGAAGAAGTTCAAGACCAAGGAAGATTAAGGTACTACATGTCTACAAATCTATTTATAATATTTCTTGTATCCTTTACTTATTCATTTTTAATGCTTTAGGTTCTCTTCATATATAAGTAAATTAAGTTTTAAATTTATTGCGTAAATCGTTTCTTTTATCAAAAGGATTCAAGGTTTTAATTTTAAACAACCATGTTGATCTTTAAAATACTATTTGAGAAAAAATTTTAAAAATATTTTTAGATCAAGTTTTGGTCAAAAGAGTAAGGTTTGATTTTTAAAAAACTTGAAAAATCTTTAGAAATATATTTTCAGACATATTGGTTTAACAATATCATATTTCTAGAGACACTGGTTAACTAAAGTCTAAGTTTGTCTGATCATTGTGCCAACATTTTTGAAGAATTTATGTATCATGAGTTTTTATATGATATTGATTGACCAATATGCTAGTTTGGTAAAAAATGTTGTCGTTACTAGTCGTTACAATGACTAGTTTTAAACACACTTCTATATTCACATTAAAATTCTACCACAACTTCTGGACTTTTAAGTCCACTCAAAAGCAATCTCAATAATAGTACCAAAAGTTCATATATAAGGTCTTTTACAAACTACAAGACAATCAAGAGTTAATTTATAAAATCATAAAACATATCAACATAACCAATCTAATAAAAATAGTTCATAAGCCACTATACAACAAAAGTACAAAACAGAGACTACCCACGTGTGGTAATGCCCCGAAAATGTCAAAAAACTACACGATCCTTACAAAGCTTCAAGCTCACTAAATTAACCTACATGGTTGGAAAGCGCAGGGGGTAAGTACACTATGTACTCAATAAGCAGGAAAAACATATATCTCAAATAGAACTTGATACATACTAAGACAGTAAAGATAACATATGAAGTGAACATACATCATATAGAAAGTGTAATGTTGAACTTTCTGAGCCCTTTTGTGTTGTCTTGTATTTGGATATACTACTGTATATTGATATATACATGGGTGTATATGCGTTCAAAGATGTATTTGAATCATTTTGGTATGTATGCTAATGATATATAATGTTATATTCCCTTACATGAACTTAGAGTTCATCGGTATGTGAAATCTTGGAGATTTCTAACATATAAACTTCTAAGTGTGTAAAACTGAGTCCATTGGATTGATATGACCATGGTGGTCGAATTAAATGTGTTCTAATGCCTTAGAGGTGATTAGACATGACTTACAAACTTATTGGACACTTAGAAAGCTTAATTGGAAAAGTTGATGTACATAAGGGCTTAATTGCAAAACTTTTAAAAGTTAAAGGACTTAATTGTAATTTTTCAGTTCTTGAAGGACCAATTTGTAATTTTATAAAGTTAAGGGTCTTAATTATAATTTTCAAAACTCTGAAGATTGAAATGAAAATAAAAGTTTTGGTCATTCTTAAATTTTGTGCTTAATTGCAAATTTAGGAAAAGTTTGGATGGTAAAATGGTAATTTCACACAACCTAAGGGCAAAAAGGTAAATTCACCATGTTTGGTGAAAGAAGAGTCAAATTCTAGACCCTTATTCTTGTGTGTGGCCGTGCAACCCATTATTTGGCATTAAAACACTTTGTTTTAAATTAAAAGAAAGGAGAAAAAAGGAGAAAAGAGGAGGAGAAGAGGAAGTTTTGGCCATCACTTAATCTACACCAAGTTTTTTATTCTTTAACCCAAACCAAGGTGTTCTAAGCTAATTTGAGGTCAAGGAACTTAAATCTATCATTAGATTTGAGAAATTCTCAAAGGATTTTAAGATATCACTAAAGGAAAGTATAGGTAAATTTTGTCTCATCTATCTCTACATTATGATTTTGAGTTTGGTGTTAAGATATGTTCTTCCCCGTGCTTGAATATGCATCAAACATGGTTTAAATTAATGAAATGAGCCATGGAGAAGCTTCCTTAATCCAAAACCGAAATGCCCTCTATTTGGTGAAAATTTGTGAATTTTTGGATAACTTTTGGAATTGATGATTTAAATGAATTTTATGGTGTTAATTATACATGTATAATGTGAATTGATGATGAAGAATGAAGAAGATGTATGTTGGACAAGGTTGGGTCGAAATGATGGGAGAAGAAGTGGATTAATGTAATGAGTTGTGGAATTGATAAATGTAGCTTAAATGAAGGGAATTGGTTTGTATGGAGTGGTGGAATGTGTTATTGATTGGAAGTGTTACAATATTAGAAGATAGGAGCATGAATTATTATGATAAATTCTTGCAAATGTGACTTGAAATTCATGCACATTAGGTGTTTGACAAAATGCCTAAGTGAACTTGGCTTAGGATTTAAGGCTTTGTAATGGTGTGCATTGGAAAACACTTTTATGTTTACTTATAGTGAACTTGAATTATTGCTTAGATTGGCGAGTAATGGCCTAATGTGCTTGGATAAAGATGTGCTTAATTATGTTTTGAAATGAGTAAGCATTGGATTAAAGGCATTAAATGCCTTAGAAAATGCAAAAGAAAAGCTAATGTGAATAGTAAGGAAGTAATGATGTTTGAAGTTTAATGGTCAAATTCTATAGCTTAAAGGGAGTGGTATTGTGTTTTACACACTTATGTGATGGTGTATAAATATGAAATTTATGTTTAAGTGTAATTTCATCGTATGTCTTTTTATATATAAAGGCTTGGGAGCTATGAATTAAGGAACTAGTACCGAGGATTGTTGAGGTTAAGAGAGTGTATACCTTCTTTTGAGGTGAGTTAGGAAAACCATATTTCTCAAATAGCATTAGAATATATTAAGACAAGCATGATGACTTGTATGTGAATTTTGAATCTAGGCAATGTATGGTAGAATTGAATTTCAAATGGATGCTAATATGCTTAGGTATTTAATACATGACACTGTTTTGAATAACTCTTTGCATTTGGAGTGCAACTGATGTTTTCATTACGTATTTTGAGAAATGATATTATTTTCAACAAACCTACACTTGAAGTGCAAAGGACAATGTTTTATTTTCTGAAACTACATTTTTTAACAATTTTACACTTGGAGTGTAAAAGATGACTTTTATTGCATGAAATAATATTTTGGAACTTACATATACATAACTGATTCATGTATATTGCATGCATATGTTCTCTTTTCTCTTAGATCCATGATAAGGTTCCATTTTGTTGGTTGGATTGATAAATAAAGACATGGTGGCTTACTTGATTTTTATACTTAATATTTGTATACGATTTTTTGTGATTAGTGAGGTAACGATTGGCCAATCGCATGCTAGGCACAACTAATTAAGCAAACCCCGTGCCCTTGATCCTGGTATATAAAAGTCGAGTCGTCGTATCAACATCTTTCTAAAAGACTTGTAGGTGATTCCACACCTAGGGTCTTGTGGTTGTGTACAAGCAGATGACTCATTAGCTACACTTCCAAGAAGCTGACGGTACCGCGACTACAGTTGTATCGATACTAAGCTGCTTGGTGTAGCCTTATTCTTCTTCTTGGGTAGACCAGGTCCCATGTGAATCACCTACATTCACATTGACATTAGATTTCAAAGTAATATTCTTTAACCCTATATAAAGAAAACAACAAAACTGACATGCTCTAAATAAATGAGTCAAAATTTTTGTTTCTCCTCACCAATCAATCAGTTCAAATCCAACAAAGTATAGTAGTTGAACCTTTGCATGGCAATTGGATTTGATTAAATTATGGATAAATTCATAATATTGTTTATGGAAGGTTTTTTCAGGAAAACTTGATGGATGACAAAGAAAGATCAAGAATCTAGAAAATTTTGCAAGATTATGCTCTTATATTCTTGTAAATGTGTGCATGCATGCATATGAATTTGCTTTTAAGGGAAGAAACGTGAATAAACTAACTTTCTGTAACTTTTCCATTTGGTAACAAAAAAGCAGAGAATGTGCAGATTTAAATTTATAGATGTAAATTTCATAAATCTATTTTGACATGAAAATGTGTATTGCATTTTCAAGTATTTTGATAACAAATTACATTTTCAAGTATTTTGTAAATTTGCAGATGTAAATTTGAAGTATTTTGATAACTAATTGTTCATAAATATACACTATAAGTTTGTAGGACCCATATTAACAAATTGTTCATAAATCAAACCCAAAAGCAAGTAGAGAATGTGTATTGTATTCCTATCTTGCTTTCAACTCCTCCAAGCAAGCAGAGAATATGCAACTGTGCATTCATTATTTGGAATTATCACATATTCCATAATTACCACCAAATTGAAAGTTTTAAAAAAGAAAAGTAAGAGGGCTAGTATAAAATTTAAAAGACTAGGACCTATTAAAAGAAGTCAAAAGGAGATGATTTGAACCCAACAATCCATATACCAAAACCCTGAAGAGCAGAGGACTATAATTCAAAACTACCTAACAGTTATATACTTTTGTTATAATGTCCTAAAAGTTTTCAATTTTCCAAAACAATTTATGGTATGGATCAAAGAGTGTATAATATTAACCTCTTATAGTGTTTTAAAGAATGAGGAGCCATTTGAAATGTACAAACTAATTTATCTGTCCATGTAAAAGATTGTTATTAGATTATAATATGTTGATGGAAACAAAAGATGGAAATCATCTTCGGCTATTAAACTAGAATATATGATGGTAGCTTAAAGACAGTTGCTTACTATATTGGTGCCACCCCAACAACACCTGCATTCACGGGTAGAAGAATAAGAAGATTTTTGTTAATTATAGCTGAATATCATATTCACAAATGCACTGGAGACAGGGATGTATAAGCAAATAATGTAACTACATCAATGTACAGGTAACCTATGAAAATAGAGTATATCAATAAAATAATATGTCACCAATTAACAAGGCAATATGCAAGTTCAATTATCCTCTCCTTTCACATGCAAACCTACTCTTTCAATAACATCTAGTAACTCACCAAATAATATTTCTATAAGCTCACTTAATTGCTCATCAAGCGAAGAAAGCTGCTGGGCGATTTTCTAACTCTAACCAAAATCAAAGAACTGCAATTTAAACACTGTTATATATGAAAGATCATATATCTAGTACCCAAAAATAAGCTCACTAGTATAAAGTTCCTCCACTCCGGCAATCTAAAGAGGAACAATAATGCAACAATATAGAAAATATTCCTCTCAAATTTTAAAATTTCTGAACAAACTTTCATAATTCAGAAAAGTACATATGTAGACACGGTGTCCTATGTACCAAATAATGCACAATAAGAGAGACTAAGAAAATAATAAGGTATAAAGGTTTTTAAGGTTCATATAAACTCATTCATTATCATCTTTATCATCTAAAGCATTTACCATCCTATATAAACAATAATGCCTTTATTTAAAACCAACAGAAATGACTTACGTAGAAGGATGAAGTTGGTTATGGAGTAAGCTCAAGGTCAGAGTCAGGTGTAGATACAGTTATTTCTAATGTGTTTGTCTTATGAGTATGTATGTAGTGGTAGCCGTGGTTTTGTTGTTTTGCTCAATTCAAGTGGTTTTCTTCTACCAAATTTTCCTTTGTTCTAGTGTAACCTGAAAAATATTGATGTGGCCAATTTGATGGTGGTGTTGTTTTTCCATTTTCAGCTTGATCACTTTCCTCGATCCTCTGCAGGAAGTAGAATAGCTAGTAATATGCATTACTAGACTTTAGCACAAAAAAGGCAAACGCGATGTACTTGGATAACAGATCATTTAGTTCAATGACTTGATTATTTCATAATAATGTGTTATGAAGAACTAAATGTAATAACTTTATTATTTGGAAAGTGCAACTATGTAACATATAGTATGAGGTTACATTGTTTAGTCTGTTCAAACTCTAGCCATCAGCATTTGAAATATAAAACTATATATGGAAAGGAAACTATAAATCCTCTCTTGAAAAGCTAAAATAATAGAAACATTGCTTATTTCCATAGAAGGTCATCTCCAGGGAAAACAACAGCCAAATCATCTTATTGATGCATAACAATTAGTTATTAAACTCTCAAACCTCCTTATTGCATAAGGCATAAGATTATTTTTCTCATCTTTTAACAACCTTATCATAGGCTACATCTTCTCAGTATTTTCTGAAGGAACTTATGCAATGTCAAATACCATAAATTAAAGCTCACGAGCTAACTCAACTTATTACTAGTCAAGAAATTAATGTAGTGTTGGAAATCCCCTAGTCTGAATGGCTTCAATCGAATGTTCTACAACAAGGCTTGACACCTTCTTAAGCTTACTATGACAACTTCAGTTTTTTAATTCTTCAATAAGAGAAAGATATTGAAAAAATTTAATTGTACTTTTTTCACTTTAGTGCCTAAATCTGGTGAGCATGTCACTTTCCTTAATTTTAGTCCCATATCTTGTTGTAATATCATTTACAAAAATCATTTGAAAGGTGTTAGCTCAAAGGTTGAGGAAAGTCCTAGCTAATTATATTGAATTATCACAAGGGGCTTTCATTTCTAAAAGGATTATAGTAGGCAATATATTTCTTCTACAAGAACTCATCAAATCCTATGGCTCCATGAAAGGAAGAAAGAATCATTTCTCAAAGTAGACATCAGAAAAGTGTTTGATGGTGTTGACTAGCAGTTTATACTCAATACACTTGGGCTTTGAATTTTCCTCCAACTTTCCTACAATGGATAACTGAATGTATCTCCAACCCCACCAATAAAATTTTGGTGAATGGATAGCCTAACATGCATTTCAAGAGCCATAGGGGGATTCAATAAGTTGACCCCTTATCCCTATATCTTTTCACTCTTGTCATAGAAGTGTTTAACAGAACTCTAAAGGTAGTCATTGCACATATTAAAGTTTTTAGGTATCACTCTAAATGCACCAGCCTGAGGATTACCAACCTTATCTTTACATATGACCTTCTTTTACTTTCAAAAACTAATCAGATATGAGTCACTACTTTTATGAAAGCTCATATAATCTTCAACATACTATCGAGTTTGGAGGCTAATTTTTCAAAAATTAGCTTCATATTATCCAAATCTACTTTGTGGAATGAAACAATAATACATTCTATCCCAGGTTTCAAATTTCAAGCCCTCCTAATGGTGTACCTTGGCATTTCTATTACCAACTCTAACCCTACTGTTGATAACTTCTACTTGTTAAAAAGATCAAAAGCAAAATTGCTAATTGGAGCACCAAAATTCTAGCTATTGTAGGAAGATTGCATCTCATTTCCTTGATGTTGAATTGTATAATGTGTTTTGGGTTGCTCATTTGGTCATTCCCAAATATTATTATCAATATTTACACTAAAATAATAATATGTTATTATTTAAATAGTTATCAGTATTAATATTAATTAATAAAAGACATCAGCTTCCCATATAGTTTTATCAATTTCACCAAAATTCTATATGCTTTTAAAAATCTCCTAAAGACCCTTAATTTTGTTAAAAATTAAAATTAATCATTTCTTTAGGTTTTTTTAATTAACATTGGTTGACCTAACATTTTTAGAGCACGTGATACTGCACATGAATAGCCATGTCACCAAGAGAGGATTGGAATAACAAATCATGAGAGAGGCACAGTATGTCTTACATATATTGATTTATCATATTTCATATCATTATTTCTACTAAAAATATAATATATTTTTATTTTATTACTATGTATATAATCAAGAATTTTAAAGCTATGTATATATAAAGTTAAGGAAATAGGATTTAACACTGTAATAGCATAATTATGTGCTTCCAGAATCAAGTATCAGTATACTGTCACAAAGACTAATTACCTCAAGATATTGCTCCACTGGAAATGGAACCACAGCTGAAGGATTTTTTGAACCCTTAGGCAAAACAACCTGAAATGTAATAGTAATTTGCACTTTTAAATTTTTCAATAGTTACGGATAAAGGGATATAGGAACAAAATTCATAAACATAAAGTGTAGCTATATGAAGTGAAGAGAGTGAAATAAATGTTGGTGGCATTTAACTTTTTATCTATAAATGGAAAAGGAGATAGTCCAATTATATGATGTAAGAAAGCAGATAAAGAGGACCTATACATTGCACACTGCAGATAAGTTCCTTGAGAAGTTGAAGAAAAAGGGTTATGAAGTCATCTCTATGGTTGAGGCCATTGATGACTATGTGGTTGGTCAGCTCAAGGAATTTGAAGGTAAGAAGCTTGTATCCACAATCTATGTAGAGGTACTAAGCCTACTTTTTTCAGGATGTCTTCATCTTGACACATCCCTAACTTTTGATATTTCTTTATTACTTTCAAAGAATATCTTACCTCGTTTAGTTTCGCTATCCTTATAGAATATGGAAATTTTCTATTCAAATATGTTTCAAATAATATCTTAGCAAATCCAATTCTTTTAAGTTTGGTTGTATTTTCATCAAGACCTATTAGCCAACCTAATGAGCTTGTTATATGATTATCTTCCTCTAATACAAAAGGTTAAGCACTAACAGATTTAGAACAAACACAAAAGGTTAAGTACTAAAAATTGCATAATAAGAATTTATTCATCATCGTCATCGGTGGACTCTTCGAATACAATATCACATTTATTCTCACTACTGCTTATCTCTAAGTCATCTAAATCGTCATTCAAACGTTGCTTAGAATTCAATACAACATTATTTATTACATCAAATGCAATATCATTTCGATCTAAAAACTCTAACGAACATTCCTTGACTTCCACTGGAACTTCATAAGACTCATCAATGTCATTTAATTCTTCTTCATTACCATGCAAAGGGATATCATATGCACGTCTAACTTCACATTCTTGCACAATCCGCCAATTTGAACTAAGTAACAAATCTTCCACACAAAAGAAACTTGCTTTGCTTGGTTTGACAAAATAAATGGGTCATCCTTGAACCAAAACTTAGTTGCATTGATGCTTTTTACAATACCGATGACACTCATATTCGACTTTCCAAGATTGTACCATTTGCATTTGAAAAGTGCAACACTTTTACCCCTAACATATTCAAGCCTGATAATATCTGTCAGCAACCCATAAAATGTAATATTCTCTTCCCCATAATTTCCTAACACTGCAACACCACTTTTTTTGGTAATCCTACGCAGATCACAGGCTTCAGGGAAAAAAATGCATACCATTTATATTACATATAGTATACTTCTGAACCTAACTATGAGGTCCATATGCTAATGCGTACAAAGAATCAAAGATATTTCCTTTACGCGAGCTAGTTAATGTCGTCATCTATAACAAGAAATAAAAATTAGTTAATAATATATAATTATTAGTGTACACCATGTACAAACCTTCTTCTCACCCGATGTTTTAACCATGAAGAAAATTGGTCTCTATGTTTCCTGTCAACATATAATGGACTTTGTTCCCTCAACTTATCCATGTGCTCACTATAGATCATTAAAAATTCAATCAAAACTATATAAAATTTCTCTACTTATTACATATCTTAATTTCACAATAGGTTAGAAAGACTTACTCAATAAACAGCCTAATCTCATGACAATTCATAAGCACATACCAATGTGCAATCTCTAGCTCATTTATAGGAAGAGCAATTGTTTTTCCAGCACCAATTGGCTTACATTGTGGGAAAAACACTGATATGTTACTACCATCAATCATATCATTGATTTGATCTGGCACATTGAAATTGGTTTCAATTCCTTTTAGATACATTGAATAGAATGTCATGCACTCTTTAACAACATAAATGTCAGCAATTGACCCTTCTAGACATGCTTTATTTCTAATAAATTCCTTCAGTGTACCTAAGAATCTTAACAAATGATTAACCATAATTAGATAGCGACTATTTAGTTAAATTTTAAGAGTAATAGGATAAATTTAAATAATACCTCTCAATTGGATACATCCATCTGAACGCAACTGGTCCACCAAGTAAGGCTTCGTTTGGAAAATGAATAGCCAAATGTACCATGACATCAAAGAATGCTAGTAGGTATATCATTTCAAGTTTTCATAAGATTAAAGTAATCTTATAACACATCTTTTGCACATCATCCTTACTCAAACTTTGTCTAAAAATTTGGCGAAAGAAGTACCCTAACTCCATTGAAACACCTATCACTTCTTTATTCAAGATGGCACGCATGCCTAATGGAAGAATGCTTTATAATAGTATATGTCAATCATGAGACTTAAGTCTAGTAATCTTCCTTTCATTAACATTAACACATCTAGATATATTCGATGCATATCCATCTGGAAACTTCACTTGCTTTACAAACTCACAAAAATTCTTTTTTTTATCGGAAGACATTGTTTAGCATACTGGAGGTTTTGCCACAATAGTTCCAGCAATGGCTCATCAGATGGGTAGTACTTGTAGACGTCCACCACATTAAATGCTTTGGAGATCCCCATACTATCAGGAAGTCCCACCATATAAGCATTGTCATTGATCTTCTTCAGAACCTGGTATGGACCATACTTCTTCGGCTGTAGCTTGCTTAAACGCCCATTGGAAACCTTTCTCTCCGCAGAAATGCCATGACCTCATCGCCAACAGCAAAAACCTGCTTCCTACGATGCTGATCAGCTGCCTTCTTGTACTTTGCATTAGACTCCTCCAACTTCCGCTTAACCTCAGCATGAATAAACCTGCCAATCATTTGCCATCTTCTCTACAACGACACTCTTAACAACAACATTAGGTAGATCATTTAGATCAATAACATGCTTAGGAACCTTAGTATAAACAATAGAAAAAGGTTATCTCCTTGTTGAACTATGGACTACATTGTTATATGCAAACTCTGCCTGAGCTAATGCAAAATCCCACTGCTTTGGTCTATCTCCACAAATTCTCCTAATCAAATTACCCAGAGTCTTATTCACTGCTTCTGTTTGACCATCTGTTTATGGATGAGCTGTACTACTCAAATTTAATGTCGAATCAAACAACTTCCATAAAGTCGTCCAAAAATGCCCAAAGAACTTACTATCTCAGTCCAAAGTGATGGTTTTAAGAGCCCATGTAAATGCACCACCTCCCTAAAGAACAATCGAGCAATATTTGATGCATCTAAAGTCTTCCTGTAGGGAATAAAATATGCCATCATCGAGAACCTATCCATAACTACAAACACAAAATCCCAACCTCTTTGTGTACGAGGAAGGCCTAACATGAACACGAAATCCATGGACAAATCCTCCTAAATACTATCAGGAACAGGTAAAGGCATGTACAAACCTGTATTATACGACTGTCCCTTTGAAGTCTGACAAATATAATAGAGCTTCACCATGCTGTAAACATCCCTGCGTATCCTTGGCCAAAAAAACCTCTCTCGAATAGCAGCAAAGTTGTCACTACCAAGGTGTCCAGCTAGACCTCCACTGTGCAAGTCATAAATTACCTTCTCCCCCAAAGAAGAATTAGGAATACAAAGTTGATCTCCCATGAAAAGAAAGCCATCTGTAACATGAAAATCCTCTTCAGGTTGGTTCTTTGAACACCTTTCCCAAACAGCTCCAAAATCATCATCAGTTTCATATAATCCCTTCAACTCATTAAACCTATAACTTCAATTTTCAAAGTCATCAACAAATCTACACGCCCGCTCAAAGTATCTACAACTTTATTATGCACCCCCAATTTATGCATAAGTTTAAAAGGGATTTCTATAAAAATTTGGTCCACCTAGCATACTTATCACTACTAATTCTTTTCTGACTGCTCAAATACTTTAAAGCTTCATGGTTAGAATATAAAACAAATTCTTTTTTGACTAGATAGTGCTCCCAATGCCTCAAAGCTCACACAATCGAATAGAACTCTTTATCACTAAAAAAAGGCTATCAGCCTCTTCTCTTGTGACAACACAGTCAATAACTTGTCGAAATCCGGTAACACTAAAACTAGAGTAGTACATAATTTCTCCTTCAATTTACCAAAATTGGAATCTACTTCTGCACTCCATTGAAATTTCCCTTTCTTCAAAAACTCTGTGATCAATGCTAAAATTATATTGAAATTTTGAATGAAACACCTATAAAATGTAACCAGACTATGGAAACTTCTGACTTCTCTAATAGTCATTAATATAGGCCATTCTTTAATTGCTCGAACTTTCTCTTCATTAACATTAACCCTATCAACGCCAACCATAAAACCCAAGAACAAAAGCTGACTTGTCATGAAGATGCACTTCTTCATATTCACATAAAGCTTATTTTCTCTCAAAGCTCCTAACACTTCATGCAAACGCTGTAAGTGCTCATTTTCTGAACCACTATAGATCAAAATAGACAACAACAAATCTTCTAATAAATTTCTTGAGTACTTAGTTCATAAGCCACATGAAAGTGCTTAGCTCATTTGAAAATATGAATGGCATAACATGCCACTCATACAGCCCTTCCTTTATTTTAAACGTTGTCTTCCACTCATCACCCAACCTAATTCGAATCTGGTGAAAGCCATTCTGTAAATCAAGGTTGGAAAACACTTTATCCCCATGAAGTCTATCCAGCATGTCATCCAACCTCAGGATAGGGAACTTATACCCGACTGTAATCTTATTAATTGCCCTGCTATCTACACACATCCTCCCACTGCCATCTTTCTTTGGAGTTAATAAAGCAGGCACTGCACATGGACTTAGGCTTTCCTGGATGTACCCTTTCCAAAACAAGTCCTCTACCTTCTCCTTCAGAATTTTGCTTTTTTTAGGGCTCATTCTGTAGTGAGACAGATTAGGCAAACTAGCACCAGGAATCAGATCAATTTGATGTTGAATATCCTATAAAGGGCAACCCAGGTGGTAATTCCTCTGGCATCAAATCACCAAATTCTATTAGCAATGACCTCATAGCTTCAGGAATTTGTACTGCATTCTTCTCTTCTTCACTGGCCAATAGCACATGTTTGACAACTACAGCATGCACTTCTTTTTCCTCCCTCAACTCAGTTTCAAACTCCTTCACATTAGTGGAAATTGTAAAAAGGGTTTGCCCCTCCACTCGAGAAGCATTGGCACGACCACTCTCTTTCGTTGGCAGTAAGGTAAATTTAACCTCGCCTTTCTCCACCTTATAGATGTTATCTCTACCAATATGTTAGGCGTTAACATCAAACTACCAAGGTGTACCGAGAAGCATGTGACAAGCATCCATATCAACAATATCGCAGTAAACTTCATCAAAATATTTGCTGATAGAGAAAGAAATCTTACAACACTCCGTCACTTCAATTTCCTCGCTAGGCCGAATCTATCCAATTTTGTATAGATATGGGTGCTTCTCAACTCGTAGTCCCAAATTCTCAATAGCATCCCTTCCTACTATATTTTCACAGTTGCCACTATCAATGATAATATTAAACAGCCTACCACTAATAGTGCACTTACTTCGAAACAGCTTATGCCGATGTGAGTGTTCTTCCAGCTTAGAAGTCAGCATCAATTTTTGCATGACATAATTTCTTGCAAGGTCATCGTCCTCTATTTCATACTCATCATCTTCACCATCGGGTTCGCAGACTAATTCATCCTCCTCTCAATCAACCATATTAATGGTTTTTCTATGAGGACAATTACTAGATCTATGCCCTTACTAATTACACTTGAAGAATTTACCTGGGATTGGTTTAACATATGGATTATTGCCTTGTGGCTGTTCTTTCTGCCCATCATCCTTCTGCTTACATGTGGCCTTTTGTTCCTTTTGCGTATCATCCTTCTGCACACATTTATTCTTTTCAAAAGAGTTTCTGGAGTACTCATTATAGCTTTTGTGAGAGGAATCCCTAGATCTACTCTTTTCCTATAGCATCATCTCAGTTATATTTTTGGCTTCATTCAAGGATCTTAAAACTTGCACACCAATATTTTCTTCAATCGCTGGCTTTAATCCACCTAAAAACCTTGCGACTTGTTAATCATCAATCTCCCTTAGGTTGTTACGTTCATCCAACCTCATAAACTTGACAGTGTACTCATTCACAGCCATGTTGCCTTGACGACACCTCTGATACTGTTAGAACAGGAGTTGCTCATAGTCAAGAGGAAGGTATTCTGCCCTTAGAAACCTCTTCATATTCTCCTAACTAGTGATTTTTCTTTTTCCAGCATGAACTCTTCGCTCTTGAACTCTCTCCCACAAAGCGAATGCCCCACTTTTTAGTCTACAAGCAACCACCTTATCCTTCTTTTCCTCTGGGATATCCATGTAGTCAAAAAATCTTTCCACCTCTGTAATCCAATCTAAGAAATCTTCAATATTCATGCTGCTATAGAAATAAGAGATATCCACCTTCAATTTGTAGTCAAGGTTGTTACGATCATGGTTCCCACGTCCACGTCGTCTGTGGCCTACCATATCATCATCTAAATCTGAATCTTCTTCAAGAACAGGTTCATTGGTAGGTCGATCTTTCATATGATTCCTACCACCATTCCTATTCCTATTACCCACAATTGCCAGGTTTGCAATCTGATCAATAAGTTCCTGAAAACGTTGGTCAATTCACTCATTATTATCATTGATACGATTCTCCAATTTTTGAAACCTTGGATCGACATCCCCTATTGCCTCAATTCTATAAACACCGTCACTAGAACTACTGCTCCCTCTTCCTACCATCAGAATCGACCAGCTCTGATATCAACTGACACAACGAGTAAAGTGTAAACAAATAAGTTTCAATCTGAAACTTGAAATTCAATTGAGAGAATCCCCAAATATGAAATTTTTTCAAAAACCCCCTAAAATAATGCAGAAAAGAGTTTAAATAGGTCCCAAACCCTAAAATCCAAATAACTAAAACAATAGAGTTTGACTAAAAAATAGTTGACATTTTTAAGCCTATCAAATCTGCAAACTCTTTTGTGTGGACTTCTGGCGCGCAGCCCACTCTTGGAAATCATCTGCAACAAGTTCTACATCAACATCATCTCCATCTAGTAAGTTAGGTACAGGTCGATGATCACTCTTTCCATCGAACTTCTTGCTTTTTCTCTATGGATGATCGTAAGGAAGAAAACGACGATGGCCTAAGTAACCAATCTTACTTTTTAACTTACAAGAAGGAGTGTGCTTGTTACAAACAGGGCATGCCTTATAGCCTTTTGTGCTCCACCCAGAAATAGTACCATAGGCTGGAAAGTCATTGATAGTCCACATTAAAGTTGCAGGCATTTGAAAAGTTTCTCCTTTTGAAACATCAAAACCATATTCCCATAACTCCTTTAACTCATCTACTAGTGGTCTCATATACACGTCAATATCTTTACCAACAGCTTTCAGACCTAGAATAACCAACGATAGCATAAAGAATGATTCATCCATAAACATCCAAGGGGGTAAATTGTATGCTAAGAGAACAACAGGCCACACGCTATATGAAAGTGACAAATTGCTATATGGATTAAATCCATCTGTTGCTAAGCCTAGTCTAACATTACATAGTTCTCTGGAAAACTCAGGATATAGCTCATCAAAGCTCTTCCAAGGTTCTCCATCAGAAGGATAAACCATAGTATTACTGTCACCTTTAGGCCTATCATTATGCCATGTCATTTGTTTAGCGGTCTTACTTGATATGAATAATCGTTGTAATCTGGACGTTAATGGAAAGTACCACAATACTTTATGTGGTATCTTCTTACCCCTGCCATCATTAATTGTCCATCTTGATGTTCCACTCTAGGGACAACATTCCAAGCCCCTATACTCTTTCCAAAATAGGCAACAATCTTACTTACATGTATGTATCGACACATAACCTAAGCCTAAGCTCCGTAGAAATTGATTTGCTTCATAATAGGACTTGGATAAATATTTACAATTAGGTAATACATCCCTCAATAGAGCAAGTAACATGTCAAATGACTTATTGCTCCACTTGTTGTATACTTTCAAGTGAAGGAACTTTATTAAAAACAACTTTGAAAAGTTTGTACATCCGGAGTACAACTCTTTAGTTGCTTTACTCAACTAAATTGTTTAAGAGAGTACATCCGGAGGTTACTCCTAATGAAGGTGGTTACTCCTAATGAAGGTGATGGTGTAAAGCAACTAATGATGTGGTTACTCTCTTAAACAATTTTCAGACCATCCTGATTAATTAGAAAATTGTTTAAGAGAGTAACCACATCATTAAGCAAATCTTGCATCCCATCATCCTCCTTATCACCATCACCTTCATTAATATCATTGCCCATCCCATCTATGTCTACATTTGCAGCGTCAAGCCTTTCTTCCCTAGAGATAAATATATATTATTGCAGTTCACCATGTAAAACCCAGCGGGTGTATGATTGGTCCATACCGAATTGCATTAAATGTTCAAAAACATTCCTTTAAGACCTTATATAACAATTCATGTAGCATGCACAAGGGCATGAAATGTCACACTCTTTGCCTCTTTTTCAGCCACAAAATTCATAAACATTCTCACTCCATCAATGTATTCACAGGAAACCCTAACACTATTCATCCAACTCTTATCCATGAAGCAAGAAATACCTATTAGTTCAATAAAGAATGAGAACATTATGTTATGTTAGTAAGTGACAGAGGTTAAGACAAGTTTCCTAGGAGCACAGAGGTAAACCCAAAAGAGAGGGTGTTAGCTATCTTACTGAGGAGTAAATAAGCACTTAATGATGTAGCCAGTAAAGAAAACGAATTGTAAGAATTTAACAATTATAAGGAAAAGGAGAAGGGGATTGAAGTTCAAAGGTTAAACTAGGTGAACAGTACAACAACAATGCCTCAACCTATCATTAAATCCTAAGTGCCACCTACTTAATACCCTTAGAGGTTAAAAAAGATGGATGAGGATAACTTCAAGAAATTTGTAGATAGTTTCAAGAAGTTACACATCAACTTCCTGTTTGCAAAAGCAGTAGGTAAATATTATCCTATGCAAAGTTTAAAGGAAATCATCTAAAAATAAAAATAAACTTGAGGAGTA
>JANSVA010000218.1:2688232-2728332 GCA_025504915.1 Erythroxylum reticulatum | reverse complement strand
GTAAAGGGAAAAAGTTAACTTTTATCAAAATGAAAAAAACAATGGTTCATTCAGACTATAGATTAAAGAATCAAATATCTAACAAAGCAAGTCGGGTCAATAATGGAATTGTTTGTAGTCATTTTTCAGCAATTCAACAATGAGACGAAGTTATTCAAAACCAAATGCATTTGACTGTTCACTTGAAAGACAAAAAGAAAATGTCGCTTAAGATAAAGTTTATTGAGAAAATAAATAATTATAAAGAAAGATTCAAGCTTAATATTGAAGAATTAAATTCTTAAACATTACAAGTGACTTCTAGAAACCTATTAGTTTGATTTATGTGTTTGTTTCGATTCCTATATGTTTCATTTACTTTCATTGTACTTTTTATTTTCACTATCAATTCAAAGTTGCATCAACCCCTATTTTCAGTTTATAATACTCATCTGTAAGTCCTACGTCACTATGTGCCTTTCTTGTAAGAGACTAACGTGATGATTAGCAACTAAAAGGGCAGTGAACCAAAATTACAGGATCTTATGATAGCTAAGGTGGCATGAAGTTAAAAATGTTTATAAATCCATTTAGAAAGAAGAAATTGCAGAATTTTTAAATCAGAAAATAGAAGTATAGAGGTAGTTCTTCAGTATATTTTTCTTTATTATAGATTGGTCATGTTGTCAAGAGGAATAAAAGTAAACTTGTCTACTAGTATGAGAGAAGATGAGGATTAGAGTAATACTGGTTTTTTGTTTTTCTTAAGTCTTCCTTAAATGTCACAATGAAGATGATTAATAGGAACCATAATATTTTGTAACCTAGATCTTTTCAAGTAATCTAAATCATTTGTACCTCTAAACTGTATATATTTTATTCGATGAAATCAATTATTTTTTGAAAAAAAAATCTCATATATCCCTTTTGTTATTTTATTCATACTACTCCTCCAAGCTACAATTTACATCTTATGCGTAAGTCATCTACAGTACCAAAAAAGAAAGAGTATAAACTTATCTAATGCCTACAAAGAAAAGGAAAGAAGAAACTAAACTTTTTTCTTGTATGTAGTCCCATCGTTCTTATTGAATAAGGGTATAGGTAGGAGGGCTACAGAGAACCTCTCTATTTTTAGTATAAGAGCTGTCATTTATAAGGAAATGTACTACGTAGAAGGATCACAAATAGTCCCTTCAAAGCAAAGCTTCAAGTCTTGTTTCTACAAATGGTGAAACTTCATAGATTCATATGATAAACACATTAGATATCAAATTTGGACAATCAATGTAAGAAAGATTGTTTATCAACTCATATGGTATCTAAGCCTTGTCATAATGGTTGGGATTCTCTTGGAACTTCATTTTTATGATGCTATCAAATGGTATGTACTAGGACATGATAGTTAAGATTTTTGAGTCTATTGAGGAATGTAGGTAGAAATATAGAACTTGCTAAGATACTGGTAAAAGTTTAATAAACACATATGAGCATACTAAAACCCTATATTTTTAGAATATACTAGTAAAAGTTTAATAATCCAAACTTTTTTCAGTTTTTGTTGACATATTTATATTGATAACTAAATGGAACTATGAGTCAATAAGTTATTCTTCCTTATCCAATCTCTTATTCATTAGAGTTTTAGGAAGATGTATCTACCATTCTACCTTCAAATAAACTTATACATAAACTATTTGCCTAAACTTTGTTGTATTTTCAACGAGATAAATTGGTTGTCTATAGTACAAGTAAAGTAACTCATCCCTATAGTCGACTAATATTCTAAAGGAATATTATGGAAGTAAACCCAAATGGAGATTTGTTTCAAACTTTGTTTATCAAGTGACATACTCTACTTTCATCTTTAAAGTAATAAGGACTTTCCATTCAAATGCTAAGGACTTTGTTCTAGAATTTTCATCATAAAAGATCACTATTGATTTTAAATAAAAAACATCTTCTTTAATTGTAAGGGTTTCCTTAGGCCATATTTTTCCATCTTACCTTAGTCTATGCATGAAATTGGAGAAACAAAGACCTTTTGTCAATAAAATAACTTACTAAAGTGGCTAACCACCTATTCAATAATGATGCAACTATATTAACAAAGCATTTCAAGTGCTCATTAGGTATATGTCATATAATATTTGGTATGTTCTTTTTAGCTATTATGATATGATCTGTAATATAATAAGCACTAAAATTTCAATTATAATACTACTAGAACAAATGCAAAAACTTTAGATTTACACAAATCAATTATTAAGTTTAGGAACTCATTAAAATCAAACAAATAAATTCAAGCTTACCATAAATCAAGTATTCCTCTAACGTGTTAAAACAGCCTACATTAGACCATTGCTATCTATCAATTCTTACAAATCTTTAAATATAAAGTATAGAAGATAATCGAAATATATTTGCAAAACAATTGCCTTTCAATGTTTATGAAGATTTCTACTGAAATTAATATATTTGTAAAACAAGTTACAACAACATATTGATCAATATGAAGTCATGAATAAATTTGGATGTACCAAATTTGTAAATACTCATGTTACAAAGGATATCTCAATCATAACTTATAAATATGAATTGGAAATCATAATAGGAGCACTGCAATAGATGTTGTCATTGAAGTTGATTTAAAAACTGCTTTAAAGAAAAGATTTGGTATAAAGAAGAGTGCTTCTTCTTCTACTACTTAAATGTAAGAATCTTAATAATTATGTGATTGGATGAAACACCAAGTAATTTGACACAAAAGTAATTAAGAGTCAACCTAAGTCTATACATAAACTTACAATGACAAACTTTTATCTTACCAGGCCTACAAAAGAATGCTCTTTCTTGGGCATGTAGTTTTCTAATTCTTATAGACAAGGGATGATAAACTCTAACCTTATATCATCTAAATCCACCCTAAACCTGAAGTAATACTTTTCAGGTTCAAAATCTTCTGTAATCCTAAAGATATACTCAAGAGTATTTGATCATTCAAAGTTCATATCATGCTTCTCATTGTCTACAACTACTGGCTTATGTCTAGCTCAGTATGAATTGATACTAAACTCACTACTGGACTTGAAAATAGAACCTTCCTTACTTGATGAGCCACTATATACATACTTAAAAGGAAAATGCTAGGGAACCTTAACACAAAAAGATAACAAGAATGTACTGAAAGATAACTAGGTGATCTAAGTCACTCAAACTCTCATATATGCATTAAATAGGAAAAAATATAAATATGTAGTCAAAAAAGACAAGTCTATTATGGAAAAACAAGGAATATGCAAGATGTTCCTTAACAATATGAGATATAGTTACTCAAACAACTTAAAACTTCCTTGCCACTAAACATCTCATAAATTAAGAATGTTTTCATTCTTACAAGTTATTAATTGAAATGTGTGTCGTATGAGGAATAGTTTCCTATCTCAAGATCATTATTCTTATTTCATGTTCCATACAAAATCTAACTTGTGACGATAATGCAATAGATTTGGGTCAAGAAAAGATTCTCATCAAAATCCAACTTGCAATGATAGTGGAGAATATCTAAGATTAATTCCTTTATAATTCAAGTCTATCAGCTTCCTCACTAAATAAATTTCTAGAACTCATTTTTAAGATAGACTCACAAATAAATTTGTATAATAACTAAACAACATTTCCACCTTTTATCTAACAGATATGGATTTAAAGCTCCAATCCTAAATGAAGCCTAAAGTTATAACTTCAATAACCTCTTCTCTTTTTTTCCTAATAGCTCCAAGTCTACTTTTAACCAAGATTTTCACCCCAATAGAAGGACTTTGTTAATCTATAATAGTGAAAAGATTGACATCATTGCACCCACCATCACTGACCAATTAATTCACATATTACCTTCTCTAAACATAGTCATAAACTATTGGATATAGTACAATATCCAATAATTATAATATGGGATACTGCATTAAGTTAATCTAGAGCTTTGATAGATATGTACCCTAGGTTATGAATCTATTATATAAGTTTCCTAGGTATAGACACAAGCATATCTTGTGTTACTCTTCAGGAGTTTCTCTACCATACAGTCTCTCTTTAAGTTGTGTTAAGTTAAATCTTCATCAATAGTGCTTAATTCCATTTAAATATATCCTTCTATAAAACCCATCCAACACTACCTAGTTGTAGACAAATAGCCTAAAACCAAGTTAATAACAAGCCATTCTATCCTCTTTCAATTTCTACTAGATATTGGAGTTGAATGCTAAAAAGGAACAAAGGAACAAAAGTAAAGACACAGTATAAGTGTGCCTTAATGAAACTCTTCCTAAGTAAGAAGAGTGTGAAGAATCCAACCCTAGAGGTGGTATATGTCCACTTTTAGTTTTTATTCTAATTCAACGAGCTAACCATCATAATGTTGGGGGAATTTCATAACAAATTGGATAGTGTTACAACTAGTTTGTTGGGAGAGCTTTGTCTTGACTGAATCCTATGCAAACTCAAATGACAAATTATGATTAATCAAATAGCATATATTATTAGTTTTAAGTTATGATCTGCAAATTTGTAATCTTACACACTCCACATGATGTACTTCTACAATTTACATGTTCACATTTAATTTAGGTACTACACTAAAAGAACTTTGTCCTAAACGTTTACTTAAATTGATAAACCTATTCCTACAACTCTTGTGTATTTTCTCACATAACATTTTCTTTTAGAAGCTTCCTATACTGCACTAAGCTTTTCAACATAAAATTTGACCCCCTTTTAACTCACCTAGTATCTAAAATAGCTTTAGGGTCTCCAATAATATCTCCACCATCATCAAGCAGTAGCAGTTCTATCTTTTAAGGAAGATTAAATCTTAGTACTTTGCTTATTAACCATCGTATAGCAATTGACATAAAGGTCCTAAAGAATGGTATTTTGTTATATTAGAGATTTCTGCAGCTGTATAGACAGGTTTTTAATAGAATTTCATACAAGACCAGTGAAGGGGCATTCAAAAAACATATGATTCCTAGTTTATATGACGTAGGAAAGCAGATAAAGAGGACCTATACATTGCACACTACAGATAAGTTCCTTCAGAAGTTGAAGAAGAAGGGTTATGAAGTCCTCTCTATGGTTGATGCTATTGATGAGTATACAGTTGGTCAGTTCAAGGAATTTGAAGGTAATAAGCTTATATCCACAATCTATTTAGAGGTAGCAGCTTATTTTTGTTCAGGATCTCTTCATCTTTAGACATTCCCTAACTTTTGATATTTCTTTATTACTTTCAATTGTATCCACAATCTATTTAGAGGTAGCAAGCTTATTTTTGTTCCGGATCGCTTCATGTGTAGACATTCCCTAACTTTTGATATTTCTTTATTGCTTTCAATAGATATGCAACTTTGAAGGACTTTTAGGATTGGAAAAAGGAATAAGAACATTAGCTCTCTTGTTTGGCATAAAACTGTAAAACATAGAAAATGAGTTTTCAAGATAAAATTCTTCAGAGACATTAATTCTCATTTTAGATGTGATAATATCATAGACATATATAAACATTTCATTTGAAGTTCTCACATTTTTCTATTTCTAGGTTGTTCTAAAGATGTTCTTAACTGATATTATTCTTATATAATATCGCATACTTTTATTAAGTTAATGTAGAAGATATTATCACATCTCAACTGATGTTCTTAACTGATATTATTCTTAACTGATTTTAAGAGTATGTGATATTATTCTTATATAATATCACATATTCTTATTCATACATGCAATTTTATTCTTTTAATCTTATGTGATTAGAATTCTATCTTAGAATTCTTCAATAATGGGAATTTCATTAAAGAACTTAATAAAACATACATCTATCTAATTCCTATAGTCCATAACCCATATTTCCTTTATGATTATATATCCATTTCATATTGCAATATGACATATAAGGTGATCTTAAAAATTTTAGTTTTAAGGCTAAAGATGTTCTCAAGGAGAATGTTAGCCATTGTCAAGGAGCTTAGATGTAAGGAAGGATCATATGTGATAATGTTTAGATTACTCAATAATTGTTCAAAAGCAATCACAAAAGGAAAGAAATAAGGGGTTATATTTTGAAGATTGAATTTAATAAAGTTTTTTACTCTTTAAAATGGAATTTTTTTTCAACTTAATGGATGCACTAGGTTTATCTGGAAAGTTCATCACCTAGGTTATGTAATATGTGTCCACAACTTCATTTTCTATTATAGTTAATAGACAACCTATAAATATGACAAGAGTTTCTTAAGGGCTTAAGTAGGGGGATCCTTTATGCCCCTACTTATTTTGCCTGAACATAAAAATACTCACCAGACTTATTGGTATAAAATCTCTAAATAACATTTCTTTTAATTCCATTACAAATGTAAAAAGACATCTTTATTCTTTCCACTATAGATGATCTATTATTACTCTATGAAACAACAAAAAATGCTCATTAACTCCTTTGAGCATTTCAAAAACATATAAGTTTTAAGCTATAATCCTAAAAGAAGTAGCTTTTACATCTCTATATGATCCAACGTAGTTGAGGAGTTGATAGCATTAAACAAGGCTTGAAACATAAACAACTTCCATTAAACATCTAGCGATCCTATAAAAATAAGGAGGCTCTCATTCTCTAATTGTAAACTCTCATTAATTCAATTTAAAGGTGTTTGAATAGCTAGAGTAACAAAGCCCTATCATATAGTTAAAGATTTCAAATTATGAATACTTGACTTAAAAGCATCCAGAACACTAGATAAAGTGCAAACAACTTAAGAATTTTAAAGCTACAAAATTACCTCTAGATATTGCACCACTGGAAATGACACCGCAGCTGAAGGATCTTTTGAACTCTTAGGCAAAACTACCTGAAATATAACAGTAATTTACACTATTAAATTTATCAATAGTTACGGACAAAGTGTTGTAGGAACAAAATTCATAAACATAAAGTGTAGCTATATGAAGTGAAGAGAGTGAAATAAATATTGGTGGCATTTAACTTTTATCTACAAATGGAATTAAAGGGATAGTCCAATTATATGATGTAGGAAAGTAGATAAAGAGGATGTATACATTGCACACTGCAGATAAGTTCTTTGAGAAGTTGAAGAATAAGGGTTATGAAGTCCTCTACATGGTTGATGCTATTGATGAGTATGTGGTTGGTCAGTCTAAGAAATTTGAAGGTAAGAATACTGTATATCAATCAACATTGGCATCCACTCATATATCTATTCCATAGCAACGAAATTATTCACCTTTCAGTTTTCCCAAATGACAGCATAACCAAGTTTACAATTACACGTTACACACACATATGTGTATCATGATGCATTATTTGATAGTGTAGAATGCAACTGTCTTAGCACTATGCCCAACATTAAAATAGTCAAGTAACACAGGTTGTTATCTTGCATCGATTTATTAAATTAACAGTTGCTCAACAATAGCACACAAGAGCATAGCATCACAATAGCACACAATAAAGGTTCAATTGTATAATAAGAATTTATTCATCATCGTCATCGATCAACTCTTTAAATACAATATGACATTCATTTTCACTACTACTTGTCTCTAATTCATCCAAATCATCATACAAACGTTGCTCAAAATTCAATACAACATTATTTCTTACATCAAATGCAATATCATTTCGATCTAAAAACTCTAAGGAACATTCCTTGACTTCCACTGGAACTTCATTAGACTCCTCAACGTCATTTGAGCCTTCTTCATTACCATACAAAGGGATATCATACACACATCTAACTTCACATTCTTGCACAATCCGCCAATTTGAACCGAGTAACAAATCTTCCACACAAAAAAACTTGCTTCGCTTGGTTTGCTAAAATAAATGGGTCATCCTTAAACCAAAGCTTAGTAACGTTGATGTTTTTTACAATGCCGTTGACCCTCATATTCGAATTTCCAAGATCATGCCATTTGCATTTGAAAAGCACAACACTTTTACCCCTAACATATTCAAGCCTAATAATATTTGTCAGTATCCTATAAAATGTAATATTATCTTCCCCATAATTTCCTAACACTATAACATCACTATTTTGTGTAATTCTATGCAGATCACAGGCTTCAGTGTGAAATCGCAACCCATTTTTATTACATACAGTATACTTCTGCACCAAACTATAAGGTTCACATGCTAATGCATACAAAGACTCAAAGTTGTTTCCTTCACTGCAGCTAGTTAATGTCGTCATCTATAACAAGAAAAGAAAATTAGTTAATAATATATAATTATTAGTGTACACCATGTTTAACCTTCTTTTCACCCGATGCTTAAACGATGAAGAAAATTATTCTTTATGTCTCCTGTCAACATATAATGGACTTTGTTGCCTTAACTCATCCATGTGTTCACTATGGATCATTAAAAATTCAATCAAAATTATATGAAATATCTCTACTTATTACATATCTTAACTTCACAGTAGGTTAGAAAAACTTACTCATTAAAGGGCCTAATCTCATAACAATTCATAAGCACATACCAATGTGCAATCTCTAGCTTATTTGTAGGAAGAGCAAGTATTTTGCCAGCATCAATTGGCTTACATTGTTGGAAGAACATTGATACGTCAGTACCATCAACCATATCATTTATTCGGTCTGGCACATTAAAGTTGGTTTCAATTCCTTTTAGATACATTGAACAGAATGTCATGCACTCTTTAACAACATACAATTCAGTAATTGTGACATGCTTTATTTCTAACAAATCCCTTTAGTATACTTAGGAATCTTAACAAATGATTAACCATAATTAGATAGGCCACTATTTAGTTAAATTTTAAGAGTAATAGGATAAATTTAAATAATACCTCTCAATTGGATACATCCATCTATACGCAACTTGTCCACCAAGTAAGGCTTCACTTGGCAAATGAATATCCAAATGTACCATGACATTAAAGAATGTCGGTGGGTATATCATTTCAAGTTTGTATAAGATTAAAGTAATCTCATGAAACATCTTCTATATGTCATCCTTATTCAAACTTTGTCTACAAATTTAGTGAAAGAAGCCCCCTAACTCCATTAAAACACTTGTTAGATATTTATTCAAGATGGCACGCATGCCTAATGGAAAAATGCTTTGTAACAATATATGACAATCATGAGACTTAAGTCCACTAATCTTCCTTTTATCAACATTAACACATCTAGATATATTTGATGCATAACCATCTAGAAACTTCACCCGCCTTACAAACTCACAAAACTTCTTTTGATCGAAAGACATTGTATAGTATGCTAGAGGTTTTCCCATAATAGTTCCATCAGCTACTCTTATCAAGTGTAATTCTTTTCAAATATTCATATCTTCCAAATCAATCCAAACCTTGATTGTATCTTTGGTTTTACCTTCAACATTCATCAAAGTACCAAGGATATTGTCACAAATATTCTTTTCTATATGCATGACATCAAGGTTATGCCTTAATCTTAACTTATGCCAATATGTTAGATAAAAAAGAATGCTTTTTTAGATAAAAAAGAATGCTTTTTTTACTCCAATTAAACTCTCCTTCCAGTCTCTTTCTCCTCTTATTACTGGGGTGCTTTCCTTAACATATATTCTGCACATGACATAATTGTTCCACCACATCATCTCCATCTAGTAAGTTAGGTATAGGTCGACGATCACTCTTACCATCAAACTTCTTGCTTTTTCTCCATGGATGATCGTAAGGAAGAAAATGACGATGGCCTAAGTAACCAATATTACTTCTTAACTTACAAGAAAGAGTGTGCTTGTTACAAATAGGGCATGCCTTATAGCCTTTTCTGCTCCACCCAAAAATAATAAAATAGCCTGGAAAGTTATTAATAGTCCACATTAAAGCTGCATGCATTCGAAAATTTTCTCCCTTTGAAACATCAAAACCATCTTCCCATAACTCATTTAACTCATCTACTAATGGTCACATACAGATGTCAATGTCTCTACCAACCGCTTTTAGACCTAGAATAACCAGCGATAGCATAAAAAATGACTCATCCATACACATCCAAGGGGGTAAATTGTATGCTAGGAGAATAACAGGCCACACGCTATATGAAAGTGACAAATTGCCATATAGATTGAATCCATCTGTTGCTAAGCCTAGTCTAACATTATCTGGTTCTCTAGGAAACTCAAGATATAACTCATCAAAGAACTTCCACGCTTCTCAATCAAAAGGATGAACCATGGGATTACTGTCACCTTTAGGCCTACTATTATGTCATGTCATTTGTTTAGCGGTCTTACTTGACATAAATAATCATTGTAGTCTGGACGTTAATGGAAAGTACTGCAATACTTGATGAGTTATCTTCTTACCCCTGCCATCATTAATTCTCCATCTTGATTTTCCACACTTAGGACAACTTTACAAGTCCCCATACTCTTTCCAAAATAGGGAACAATTGTACTTACATGCAGGTATCAACACATAACCCAAATCTATGCTCCGTAGAAATTGATTTGCTTCATAATAGGACTTTGACAAAGTTTCACAATTAGGTAATACATCCCTCAGCAGAGCAAGTAACATGTCAAATGAATTATTGCTCCACTTGTTGTATACTTTCAAGTGAAGCAACTTTATTAAAAATGAAAACTTTGAAAAGTTCGTACATCCAAGGTACAACTCTTCTGTTGCTTTACTCAACAATTCATGAAAGCCACCCATAGTAGAATCTTCGATGCCTATAGGACGACTCCTTCCATCCTGATCAATTGGACAATCATTTAAGAAAGTACCCACATCATGAAGCAAATCTTGCATGCCATCATCCTCCTCATCACCATCAGCCTCATTAATATCATTTCCCATCCTATCAATGTCTACATTTGCATCGTCAAGCCTTTCTTCCGTAGAGATAAATCATATATTCTGGCATTTCATTATGTAAAACCCAGTGACTGTGTGAATGATCTATGTTGAATCTCATTAAATGGTCAAAAACATTCATTTGATACCTCATATAATAATTCATGCAACGAGTATAAAGGCATGAAATTTCACAATCTTTGCCCTTTTTTCCCACCATAAAATTCATAAATATTCTCACTCCATTAATGTATTCACGGGAAACCCTAACACTGTCCATCTAACTCTTATCCATAGAGCAAAAAATACCTATTAATTTAATATAAGAATGAGAACATTATGTTATATTAGTGGCAATTTAATTTACACATTAAACATAAGCAACAAGTTGGCATAATAATGTGGTCTTGCATGATTGTATACACTTATTGCAAGATCATACTAGCTACTACTTAAAAGGTTATGGCAATAACTTATTAGACTATAATTCTTCTTTTGTTTAGATTACTCACATATAAATTAAGGGAATATATCTCTTTAACCTTTAGGAGGAGTTGATCTTATACATTGTCACAATGGACAACAAAGGTATGTAGTTATGAATTATTGCAGTAATTGTAGCTAAATTGAGCACAAGTACCATTACGATAGACTATAATTGACACTAATAATGATTATGGTAATTACCATATGTTTATGATAAAGTAGCTAATCATTCAATGATTCTAGGCTCTTATAACAATCATGATGAGTAAAACGCTAATTACTATAAGTTATAACGATATTAACACTTGAAAAAACTTTCTATTAACTTTTTATGCATAATGAGCCAAAAATATACATCAAAGTCGAGAGCGTAATTGGTGGTGTAGGAGTTTAAGCTTAAGAACATGGAAGTTGAATCTCGTTGAAAAAAAACAAATGGAATGGAGTAGTTACTCTTTAGGTTAAAAGAAAATTCAAAAACAAGATGTATATTATTAGTTAGGTTAGAATTTAATCAAAAGAACCAATATATAGAAATGACAATAACTGTCGTAGAGAAACACATTATGATCATATTATTGAACAAAATCAACTCTATATAGAACAGACACCTATAACTCTTAATAATCAAGATGATATTTTTCATCAATCTCAAATTATTGACTTTGTTAATGAAAACACGTGTTGACATTAACGGTTCCAATTCTATCTATACACCTACCATGCTTCTTCTACCTTTAAGTTGAACCCCTTATCAAGGCATATATTCCAATGCTGAGATTTGAACCAGGCATGCCATGGATGTATAGCTGGCTCTGATACCACTTTGCTAATGAAAACGCATGTTGACATTAACGGTTACAATTCTATCTATAAACCTCTTTGCTAAAGAAAATACATGTTGTTATTAACGATTCCAATTCTATCTATACACCCACCATACTTTTGGTACCTTTAAGTTAAACCCCATTTCAAGGCGTATATTCCAATGCTGGGATTCGAACCAGGCACGCCATGGATGTATAGCTAGCTCTGATACCACCTTCCTAATGAAAACACGTGTTGACATTAACGGTTCCAACTCTATCTATACACCACTCTTTGCTAATGAAAACATATGTTAACATTAATGGTTCCAATTTTATCTATACACTCACCATGCTTCTACTACTTTTAAGTTCAACCCCTTGTCAAGGCGTATATTCCAACGCTGGGATCCGAACTAGGCACGCCATAGATGTATAGCTAGCTCTGATACCACTTTGCTAATCAAAACACATACCATACACACAACAAGATGTTCAAGAGTTTATTGCCAAATGTGCAGATATGTTAACCAAACAACTAATCTCACCAAGTAAAAGTAAACACTCAGCCCCAACTTTTTACGTCAATAATTTAGCGGAAGAAAAACATGAAAAACGTAGGATGGTGATAAATTATAAAAAAACTCAACGAAGCAACCATAGGTGATGCATACAAACTTCCCCGAAAAGATTACATTATTAACAAATTAAAATGACATACATGGTTTACCACATTAGATGCAAAATCCGATTACTGGCAATTTCATTTACATGAAAATACAAAACCCTTAACTGCTTCCACCTATCCACCTCAAAAACATTATCAATGGAATGTCCTACCTTTTAGATTAAAATAAGCACCCAGTATTTATTAACGCTTTATAGATAATAATTTAGAAGGATTAGAAGAATTTACGTTTGTTTATATTGATGATATCATTATTTATTATAATCAGGATAAAATCGATCATTTAAAAAAGGTTAAAATCGTTCTTCAACATTGTCGAGATAAAGGATTAATTCTAAGTAGGAAAAAGGTCAAATTAACTCAATAAAATATTGAATATTTAGGCCTTGAATTCCATAATGGGTATTTAAAATTACAACCAAATATCTTAAAGAAAATTCAAGACTTTATTAATCAGTTAGTCAGTAGAATACAAATACAACAATTTTTAAGCATTTTGAATTATATTTCTGATCAAGGTTTCTTTCGTAATTTAGCTAAAGAACGAAAACTCTTACAATTAAAATGTAGTACTAAATCTCAATGGACTTGATATGATGCAGACACTTAAGCCGTTAGGAAACTCAAGGCTTTTTGTATGGATTTACCTTCTCTATATAACTATCTTCCTATGGATACACTTCTGGTACAAATTGATGCTAGTATAGATACATTGGCAGGATGCCTTTTGGAAAAACCACCCAATCAAAAGAAATATCATTTATGCGAATATATGAATGAGATATTCAATCCCACTGAATGCAGATATCCAATTAATGAAAAAGAGACATTGGCCTGTCTCAAAACATTAAGAAAGTGGCACATAGATCTATTACAATTGAATTTACTATTCAAACGGACTCTAAGTATTTATATGGATTCATTCGATACAATATAAAAACCAATTATAATCAAGGTAGACTCATACGATGGCAGCTTGAGCTGAACCATTATCAATTTAAGATTCAATATATCAAGTGTTCGGACAATTTTCTTGCAGATATATTAATAAGAGAATGGAAGCAGAAGGAATCTACAACAACAAATTGGAACCATCACTAAAGATATCAACCAGCACAAAACTACCATTTAAATATTGAAACAGAATACCAAAGATCAACACACTACCCAAAAAGAAGCTAAAACTATACCTACCTCTATAGCTTCTATTCCCATTCCTTTAATCACACCACAATAGTTAACTCAGACACAACCAGCAACACCCTCTCAAAAGCAAGTTCATGAAATCGAAGCAAAAACCTATGTGATCTACAATGGACCCATGACAGGATTATATGATACATGGCACAAAGTAGCAATACACATTACTGGTAAATTAGGTATTTTACATAAAAGTTTTTTATCTAAGGCTGAAGCTGAAAAAGCTTTTACAGATTTCGAAAATCAGAATAAAGGTTTAAGACCTTAATAAAAACAAGTATTAGAAACACCTGCTCCTACAGTCACTACAACCAAAATGCACTCATTAAGAAAACCTATCAATCTGGATTGCATCAATGCGATACCTACCAAGACTTTACAAATTGAACTCGAAAATGTTCTTTGATTGTTTCCAAAATCTCAATACATGGACCGAAGCCCACAAAATTTACCAATATTATCCACAGAACCATGGAAAATATGGACCCAAAAGCTATCATTCTTCCATATGCAGAGCCTTTAACCACCTATCTCCTCTTTCAAAGTGGAACTGATAGAAACGATTTATCTAACCAATCTTAATATCCTTTCAGAGTTCCCCACTGGATTTATCCAAGCTATTAAGAATTATAAAGATCGTTTTATCAAAGATAGAGAAATCTACATCAAAATTTGGAGTAGTTATCCATCATCAAAAAGAGTGATACAGTCAAAGACGCAGATATTATTTTATCTCGTGTTGCATTCCTCACCATTAGAATTATCAATGGAATATATCTATCAATTGATACACCACCAAATCATCAGTTTGATTGGGAATTAATTAAACAATTTATTCTCAACTACCTCGAAGGCATCTTTATGCAGGCAGCTCCAATCAGCACCGAATCAACCATTAGAGTCAATTATAAAGGATTCAATTTACTCACGACCTTTTTAAATAGAAATGCCATTCTTCCAGAAGTTTTACAGATAATCAAGAAATTTCCTATTCCATTCACCACCAAGAAAGGCATAGTTAGCGAACTTACCGCCAAATGGAAGTACGCTATTTTTCATCAGATGTAGACACATTCAGAACATAAATGCAAATACTATGCATCTACAGCTCATACAGACAACACTGGCTCAATAGAAGCAATAATTAAAGAATAGATAAAGAAAAAAGCAAACAGACTCATATAGGCCCCACTTTTTGTACAGATATGTAAATTATTATACGACTATCTCTTTTACTTTTTCTTTTGCTTTCTGTCAGTTAGCTTCTTTTTTCTTTCGTATCTTTCCTCTAGTCATCTCAGTCAGGAATCTTGCTTTTCCCTTTTTCTTTTGTCCGCCATAATGTTTTGGCCTTTTCTCTTTCTCTTCTCTGTATAATGTAATCTCCGAGCCTTTGCTTAGTATGAAATAAAAATCCTCTTACCTCACTCTCTCTCTCGTAATCAGCCTTCAAATTGGCAATTAAGTGTTCTCGGAGAAACAGGTACGAGTATGAGTAATTTTGTCACATTTAATTAGATATTTTTAGCTTTGTTTAGATTTTTTAAATAATATGTGAACTTATTTTGAACAAAAGCAGCATTTAAAAGAATTAATTGAGATCACTTATCATTGAGAAACTCATTATGATCATGTTATTCAGCAAAATCAATTGTATCTAGAACAAACACCTAGTACACCGAATAATCAAGATGATATCTTTCATCGAACTCAAATTATTTTATATTTTCAACATTTAAAACAATTAAATCATTTATGCAAAAAAGAACTTCGTCAAGAAATAAGCCAGTTAATAGACTAATCCACTTTTTATATTTCTTTTTAAGAAATGAATTCAGGATACTTTGAGCAAAAATGATATTTGAATCATCATATCCAAGAAACATATAAGAGAGAACAAGCACTTAATAACATACTTGCTCGCTATCATGCACAAAACAAGCATGCTCACAATAGTTTAGACACATGTAGATATGCTCAGATGTATCAAACCAATAGACTTATAGAAATGACCAAGGAACTCAAGGATATAGTAATTCAAACCCGAAAATATTATCAAAAATTAATAACACTCCTCATAAATTAATTTAATCTAGCTTGTAATTCCCCTGTTTGTAATAAACGATTGCTTTGTATGAATTTCTTTTGTTTATTTGCGTGTATATTTATTGCTTTATTATTTGCACAAGTTTTATTAAAGCTTATTAAAATATGTTATTTTGTCTTTGATTCCTCTGCTCTTATTAATTTTTTACAAACAATATATTAGTCTCGTCTTACCCCTAGACTAGAACGATATTTACTGATACAATGTCTATAGATAATTTTCTTGATTGGTTTAATAGGAACTTTCAATTATATGGTGAAGACTATCTGTCCCAATTGTAGTCAATTAGAAAACTAAATACAATTCAACACTCAACATAGAAACCAATATTATAAGGAATATAAACACTATGAGCAAAGATATTTTAGCTTACTTTTTACCTATATTCAACCAGTAGGATTAAATCCTATTAAAGAACAGTTAGAATTAGCCCGATCTACATACCAGTTTTACGACACAGAATTAGCATACCTCAACCGAACTTTACACCAACATCAACCTACAACTTCATATCACCCTTAACATGTCAGTGGCAACAGATAAAGAAAAAGATTCAATTATCTTAGATATCGATACTTTAGAAGTAACTGAATCATTAGGAACTTTTCATATTAATACCATCATATCTACTGATAAACAAAAACAAATTGCTAAAACCAAATTAGATCTAAAAGCTGGAAAAGATATTAAAAATTCTTTAGTTAAAACTTTAATTAATCGACAAAATATTATTTATTTAGGAAAATTAGACCATGAAACACCTATTCGGATAGATCAAGGTAATGGACATATTCGAATTAGTTTAACATATCAAGAGAAAATAGCCAAACAATTACAAAAATTTTTGAAAGAAAATTGATCTAAAATCAGTTATATTCATTTATCTACTATCCAAATTCTGTTAAAATCAACATTTCAAGAAGGAATATATTCACCAATCATAATGGAAATTATAGATGACAGAATGAACAACTTAAATGATTAGATTATAGGTATTATGAATGGAAATATAGCATATAGAAAAATTAAATTTAATACACCCATAAAATTAGGTATTCCTTTAATATCAACAAATCTAGATTATACCATCACGATAGCTTAAAAATTCTATAGAGAAGATCTAATGACTCCAGGACAATATCCATTTTCTATTACATATCAAATGTGTTATGCATTACAAATTCTCATTATAGTATTGCATTTAAAAATACTGATAAAATTTATATTGATCAACACTTTAATGATGTAGCCAAATTAGGAACACAATTTCGAACAACTTCAAGGCAGTTGCCTTGAATTCAATATCCTATTAATACACAACCTTCCATTATTAGAAGACTTTCATTTTTTGATCAACCATCTTCTTCAACTTCCGCTCCTTTACTCAAATCACAATCTTCTCGAGTCACTCAACCCATTAGATTTCTTAAACGTAGAAATATTAGAATCACCTAGAAATATTAGAATCATCGAACCTATTATTCCAACACCTACAAAAGAAGAAAAAACACTTGAAGATATTAAAAGACAAATCTCTGAATTAACTACTTATCTCAGACAGACATTATGAGTGTTACACAATATATTAAGGAAATAAAGGACCAAAAAGACAATTAGAAACAAAAATTACCGAATTAATACATATGCAAGTTACTACAATACAAATAGTTCAAAAATTAATAAAGGAAAATCAACACCAAATCGAAATAATTAAAAAGATAAAACAAAAATTAGATCAGAAATGGACGATAATAAACGAAGGTAGGACCACCCCCAGCTTGGCATATCCAAACACAACTTTTATTCAAGTGATAATTCAAAATAAAATAGTAAATGCATATATAGATACTGGAGCAACTATTTATATTGCTTCCAAACAATTATTAACAAATTGGAAAAAATTGGAAAAATCTTTACAAATACGTATAGCTGATGGAAGTTTTAAATTCATCTAGTATGTAAGTTATTACAACAATATATTGATCGAAAAATTTACATTCTTAGTACCCTCAATTTATCAACAAGAATCAAGATTACCATTAATTTTAGGAAATAATTTCTTAAAATTATATAATCCATTTTGCCAATATTTACATTATGCCACATTGAGAACACCAATCATCAAAACTTTAAATCAGAAATCAATTATTCTCAAAATTCCTATTTATCATACTACATATTACGAAAAAAAACACAAGGTATAACTCATAAATTATAGTATCTTCAATTCTATCCTCTCAACAATATGTCTATTCAACTCGAAATAGATACTTTACTAGAAAATGTTTGTAGTGAAAATCCCTTAGATCCTATTAAAAATCATAATGAACAATTAATTGAAATAAAATTAAAAGATCCAACACAAGAAGTTAAAATTCGCAACAATATACCATACACACAACAAGATGTTTGAGAGTTTATTGCCGAATGTGCAGATCTGTTAACCAAACAATTAATCTCACTAAGTAAAAGTAAACACTCAGCCCCAGCTTTTTATGTAAATAATTCAGCGAAACAAAAACATGGAAAACATAGGATAGTGATAAATTATAAAAAAACTCAATGAAGCAACCATAACTAATGCATATAAACTTCCATGAAAAAATTACATTATTAAAAAATTAAAAGGACATACATGGTTTACCACATTAGATGCAAAATCCAACTACTGGGAATTACGCTTACATGAAAGTACAAAACCTTTAACTGATTTCACCTGTCTACCTCAAAAACATTATCAATGGAATGTCCTACCCTTTGGATTAAAACAAGCACCCAGTATTTATCAACGCTTTATGGATAACAATTTAGAAGGATTATAAGAATTTACATTTGTTTATACTGATGATATCATTATTTATTCTAATTAGGATAAAATCAATCATTTGAAAAAGGTTAAAATTGTTCTTCAACATTGTCGAGATAAAGGATTAATTCTAAGTAAGAAAAAGGTCAATTTAGCTCAGCAAAATATTGAATATTTAGACATTGAATTCCACAATGGATGGTACTACTGTAACCTACAGCCAAATTCAAAAGAAATCACTTCCGTTAATACAATTTAAAGTAGTAATGATAAGTGGATATCGTTCCCACAAGAAATTTTTAATGGTAAAGATTAGCGAGTTTAAAACTAAAACAAATTAACAAAAAAGGGGGTTTATTCACGACAATATAAGAAAAATTATAAGAAAAATCACAAATTGAAAGCAATAATTGGATCTAAAAAATTGATGGGAAATACCTTTGTTTTCGGGTCACCGATGTTATCACGCTAATATGGATCCTTGATAAAACATTGCAATCATTAACAAACATTCATTGGGAATATTTTCTCTTAAGTGTAATGACTAGAAACATGTATACTAGCATTCTTATTAAACAACAACCTAGATGCGATTGTAGGTTTAATTTAATAATAGCTTTACGAATCAGGAACCAATGAGCAAGAGAAATACATGTACGACATGCAATCAATCAAGTGAATATCTCCTTAGAATTTTCCAACTCTAACGTAAAGCATACAATCCTAATTGCTACTTGTGATTAGCGAAACTAAACGTCATATTTCATTAATCTAGAGGTTGAACACATTAATCCTTAGTTGCGCACCTAAAAACCAACGAATTTAATTAGAAAGAGTAGATCGAAAGATATTCAATGTTTATTAACAACATAAACTTTATTCAAAATATCTCACACATAATTGCGGATAACACGAATCCCCTCAACTAAGATAAAAAGTTTAGCTACTCATAATAGAATTGAAAATAAAATAAATTACAAAGTGTAAAGTCTCTATCCCTGGTTCTTTACTGAAAAACATGAAAATACTAATGGAGAAAGTGCAAAAAATGTAAAAGGATTGAAAGAAAATAGCAGAAAACAAAAATCTCTAAAAACTAACTAGGCTTAGTCTAGCTTGCGTGAACAGTGATCCTCTCTCCTTTTATGCTTGATTTTCCAATTTCCCTCCTATCTTTCCTTGATTCTCTTCAGATAATGTATCCCCCAATTTCAGGGGGTCAATCCCCTTGAAAGATGACAATATAATCTTTAAAGATTGTGAGAATCTCGAGTTTGACTTTTGAAAATTGATCTGCAGATTTATTCCATCCTTAGACGTGCCCACGCTTAATCACTGAATTATTGTCAAACCTAGATTTTCGGATTTTTTTTCATTCTTTTGCATCTTTTTGATTCAATTCGTCTCTAAGTTGTTGAAAATTATCTATAAACAATTATAAAATAATTCCATTAATTTCAGATTATAATTTCAACACATTAAAGATAATTAAGTATAAAATAAGTGCAAATTGATGACTTAACGATGTATATTTAAAATTACAACCAAATATCTTGAAGAAAATCCAAGACTTTCTTAATTAGTTAGTCAGTAGAATACAAGTACAACAATTTTTAGGCATTTTGAATTATATTTCTGATCAAGATTTCTTTCGTAATTTAGCTAAAGAACGAAAACTCTTACAATTAAAATGTAGTACTAAATCTCAATGGACTTGATATGATGCAGACACTCAAGCCGTGAGGAAACTCAAGGCTTTATGTATGGATTTACCTTCTCTATATAACTATCTTCTTAAGGATACACTTTTGGTATAAATTGATGCCAGTATAGATACATGGGTCGGATGCCTTTTGGCAAAACCATGCAATCAAAAGCAATATCATTTATGCGAATATATGAATGGGACATTCAAACCCACTTAATGCAGATATCCAATTTATGAAAAAGAGACATTGGTCTGTCTCAAAACATTGAGAAGGTGGCACATAAATCTATTACCGGTTGAATTTACTATTCAAACGGACTCCAAGTATTTATGTGGATTCATTCGATACAATATAAAAACCAATTATAATCAAGGGAGACTCATACGATGGTAGCTTGAGCTGAACCAGTATCAGTTTAAGATTCAATATATCAATTCTTCGGACAATTTTCTTGTAGATAGATTAACAAGAGAATGGATGTGGTCATATTAAATCTTGAAGATGCAATATCCCAGAAGGAACTAGAATTGATGAATCTACAACAAAAAATTGGAACTATCACCAAAGATATCAAATAACTCAAAACTACCATTTGAGTGTTGAAACAGAATTCCAAAGATCAACACAGTGCCCAAAAAGAAGCTATGACTATACCTACCTCTACAGCTTCTATTCCCATCCCTTTAATCACACCACAATAGTTAACTCAGAGACAACCAGCAACACCCTCTCAAAAGCAAGTTGATGAAACTGAAGCAAAAACCTATGTGATCTACAATGGACCTATGGCAGGATTATATGATGCATGGCCCAAAACAGCAATACACATCACCGGTAAATCATTTTTTTTACATAAAAGCTTTGCATCCAAGGCTGAATCTGAAAAAGCTTTTGCAAATTTCAAAAATTAGAATCTAGGTTTACGACCCTAATATAAACAAGTATTAGAAACACCTGCTCCTATAGTCACTACAACCAAAATGCACTCATTAGGAAAACCTATCAATCTTGATCACATCAAGGAGATAACTACCATGACTTTACGAATTGAATCACAAAAATTGACCTCAGAAATGTTATTTGATTGTTTCCAAAATTTGAATGGTTGGACCAAAGCCCACAAAATTTACCAATATTATCCACAGAATCGTGGAAAATATGGACCCAAAGCAATCATTCTTCCAGATGAAAAGCCTTTAACCATCTATCTCCTCTTTCAAAGTGGACTGATAGACATCACTTATCTAACCAATCTTAATATCAGTTCGGAGTTCCCCATTGGATTTATTAAAGTTATTAAGAATTATAAAGATCGTTTTGCCAAAGATAGAGAAATCTACATCAAAATTTGGAGCAATTACCCTATCTTCAAAGAGAATGATACAGTCAAAGATGTAGATATTCTTTTATCTCTTGTTGCATTCCTCACTATTGCCATCAGCAATGGAATATATCTAGCAATTGATACATCACCAAATCATCAGTTTCATTCAGAATTAACTAACCAATTTATTCTTAACTACCTCGAAGCCGTCTTTATGCAGGGAGCTCGAATCAGCACTGAATCAATCATTAGAGTCAATTATAAAGGATTCAATTTACTCATGACCTCTTTAAACAGAAAGGCCATTCTTCCAGGAGTTTTGCAGATAATCAAGCAATTTCTCATTCCATTCACCAACATGGAAGGCATATTCAGCGAACTTACTACCAAATGAAAATATGCTATTTGTCATCAGTTGCAGGCACATTCAGAACATAAATGCAAATACTATCCATCTACAGCACAGACAGATGACACAGGCTCTATAGAAGCAATAATTGAAGAATAAACAAAGACCAAAGCAAACAGCCTCATGTAGGCCCCACTTTTTATACAGATATATAAATTATTGTACGATTTTCTCCTTTACTTTTTCTTTTACTTTCTATCAGTTAGATTCCTTTTACCTTAGCATCTTTCCTTTAGTCATGTCAGTCAGGAATCTTGCTTTTCCCTTTTGTTTTTTCGGCCATAATGTTTTGGCCTTTTCTCTTTCACTTCTCTATATAATGTAATCTTTGAGCCTTTGTTCAGTACGAAATAAAAATCCTCTTACCTCACTCTCTCTTTTGCAAGCAGCCTTCAGATTGGCAATTAATCGTTCCCAGAGAAACAGGTATGAGTATGAGTAATTTCATCACATTTAATTGGATATTTTTAGCTTTCTTTAGATTTGTTTACATAATGTGCAAACCTATTTTGAACAAAAGCAGCATTTAAAAGATTTAATTGCAATTACTTATCATAGAGAAACTCATTATGATCATGTTATTCAACAAAATCAACTCTATATAGAATAGACACCTATAACTCCTAATAATCAAGATGATACTTTTTGTCAATCTCAAATTATTTAGTATTTTCAACATTTAAAACAATTAAATAATTTATGAAGAAAAGAACTTCGCCAAAGAAATAAGCCAGTTAATAAACTAATCCTCTTTTTATATTTCTTTTTCAGAAATGAATTCAAGATACTTTAAGCGAAAAAGATATTTGAATCATCATATCCAAGAAACATATAAGAGAGAACAAGCACTTGATGACATACTAGCTTGCTATCATGCACAAAACAATTATTCTCACAATAGTTTAGATGCACATAGATATGCTCAGATGTATCAAACCAGTAGACTTATAGAAATGATCAAGGAAGTCAAGGATATAGTAATTCAAACCCGAAAATATTATCAAAAATTAATGACACCCCTTATAAATTAGTTTAATCTCGCTTGTAATTCCCCTGTTTATAATAAATGATTGCTTCTTATGAATTTCTTTTGTTTACTTGCATGTATATTCATTGCTTTATTATTTGCACAAGTTTTATTAAATTTTATTGAAATATGTTATTTTGTCTTTGATTCCTCTACTCTTATTAATTTCTTACAAACTATATATCAGTTTCGTCTTACCCCTATACTAGAACGATATTTACTAATACAATGTCTATTATTTATATATAATTTTCTTGAACGGTTTGATAGGAACTATCAATTATATGGTGAAGACTATCTGTCCTATTTGTAGTCAATTAGAAAACTATATATAACTCAGCACTTAACATCGAAACCAATATTATGAGGAATATAAACACTATAAGCAGAGATATTTTAGCTTACTTTTTACCCATATTCAACCAATAGGATTAAAATCCTATTAAAGAACAGTTAGAGTTAGCCCAATCTATGTACCAGTTTTATAACACAGAATTAGCATACCTCAACCGAACTTTACATCAACATCAAACTACGACTTCATATCACCCTTAACATGTCAGTAGCAACACATAAAGAAAAAGATTCAACTATCTTAGATGTTGATACTTTAGAACAAACCGAATCATTAGGAACTTTTTATATCAATACCTTAGTATCTACTGATAAACAAAAACAAATTGCTAAAACCACATTAGATTTAAAATATGGACAAGATATTCAACATTCTTTAGTTAAAATTGTATCGACAAAATATTATTTATTTAAGAAAATTAGTCCATGAAACACCTATTCGGATAGATCGAGGTAATGGACATATTTGAATTAGTTTAATAGATCAAGAGCAAATAGCCAAACAATTACAAAAAGTTTCGAAAGACAAACGATCTAAGATCAGATTTATCTATTATCTAAATTCTATTAAAATCAACATTTCAAGAAGGAGTAGATTCACCAATCAGAATGGAAATTATAGATGAAAGAATGAACAACTTAAATGATCAGATTGTAGGTATTATGAATGGAAATTTAGCATACGGAAAAATTAAATTTAATACGCGCATAAAATTAGGTATTGCTTTAATATCACCAAATCTAGATGATACCATCACGATAGCTTATAAATTCTATAGAGAAGATTTAATGACTCCAGGACAATATTAATTTTCTACTACATATCAAATAAGTTATGCATTAAAAAATTCTCATTATAGTATTGCATTTAAAAATACTGATAAAATTTATATTCATCAACTCTTTACTGATGTAGCCAAAGTAGGAACACAATTTTGAACAACTTTAAGACAGTTACCTTCAATTCAATATCCTATTAATACACAACCTTCCATTATTATAAGACATTCAATCATCTTCTTCAACTTCTGCTCCTTTATTCAAATCACAATCTTTATGAGTTGCTCAAGCCATTAGATTTCTTGAACCTAGAAATATTAGAATCACTGAACCTATTATTCCAACACCTACAAAAGAAGAAAAAAACACTTGAAGATATTAAAAAACCAATCTCTGAATTAACTACTTATCTCAAGCAGACATTATGACTGTTACATAATATATTAAGGAAATAAAGGACTAACAAAAACAATTAGAAACCAAAATTATCGAATGAATACATATGCAAGCTACTACAGTACAAATAGTTCAAAAATTAATAAAGGAAAGTTAACACCAAATCGAAACCATTCAAAAGATAGATCCAAAATTGATGATAATAAACAAAGGTAGGACCTCCTCCAAATTCGTATCAGAGCCTAGTACAAAGCCTAGTATAGAGACTAGTACAAAAGTTATTACACTCATAAAACGATGGAGAATTCCTTAAATACATTAAATCAAGATAAAATTGAAACATTAGAAAATGCAGAACCATTAGAAGATGTAGAAAGAAATATCAAATTACAATTAGCCAAAATTACACATTTAGTACAAAAACTAACTTTACAACCATCTGAACAAGTACAACAAATAACTGATAAAGATGAAATTATTTATGGATATGAATCTGATGAAGATCTCTAGGTCAAAGAAGAAAAACCTAAAAGTAGTAAACCTAGAGAACAACAAGTATGTAGACAACATGTAAAACAACAACATATAAGTGCAGATAAATGCAAAAAAAGATCAACAAGGGTCATATCATTAGAGATCCGATGAAATATTAAATCAACATGGCTATTACAAAAAAGGATCCAAAATACGCAAATATTTTATTGAATATATGCCCAAAAATATTACATTAGGTCCCGATGGAATTTTAATTCTCGATTGTATGGTACAACTAGAAAAATTACTAATCGAATGGACAAATAAAATACAGCTTTTATTCCAAATAAGAAAACCTTTTGGAGAATTAGAAAGTAAGGAATTATTATGGAACTTCGTTACCTATAAAACCACAGGGATAGTACAATCCTTTTATATGATAATGCAGACTCATTTAAACAAACATATGCATATCAACAAACTTTGAATAATATGAAAACTTTTGAATTTATAGCTGGCCAAATTTATAAAGAATTTTTAGGTAAAGATATTCTTTCCTTTAAACATGAAGCTTCAAATAATGAAAGACTCAAAGCTTTATGGCATTTAAATAATATGAGAATATGTAATATCTGTCATCTAGATGAATATATTTTTGAATTTAAGAAATATTATTACAAATTAACTCGAGCAGAACAAGAAACATATATTCAAATATTCATTCAAAAATTACCATTTCCTATTAATCAAAAATTAGAATCCGCATTTCAGGAAAAACAAGAATCTAGAGCCGTTGCTTATCATTTAGGAGGAGCAATTTTAGTAACTCAAGAAATTTTAACTGAACAATGTTTTGAATCACAATTAAAACATCCATTAAGACATTAAGATATTCAGAGTTGTTGTTAAAAATATGCAGAAGTACCACAACAATATGGGTGTGAAACAAAGACACTACATTACAAGAACAAGAAACCATATAAATCATATAGATGGAAACGATATCCTAAACATTATTATAAACGTAGACCTTATATCCTATATTGAAAACAATTTACACGAGCTAAATATAAACAATTTAAACCTAAAAGAAAAGAATGTCCACAAAAGAACAAATTCATTTTGATGTTGGTTATGTAAAGAAGAAGGCCATTACGCAAATACATGTCTCAAAAGGAAAATTCCAAGTAAAAAATATACAGAAAAACTTGATATTCTGCATTCAGCAATAAAGGAAGATCTAGAACCTATAAAATCATATTACAATACAGATTCTACAATTTCCTTTATTTATCATTATGAATCTCATACAGAGGACTCAAAATCCTCAATTGAATCGAAACATAACTTTTATTCAAGTGATAATTCAGAACAAAAAAGTAAATGCATATATAGATGCTGGAGCAACTATTTATATTGCTTCTAAACAATTATTACCAAATTGGAAAAAAATTTAGAAAAACCTTTACAAATAAGTACAGTTGATGGAAGTTTTAAATTCATCTGGTATGTAAGTTATTACAACAATATATTAATCGAAAATTTTACATTCTCAGTACCCTTAATTTATTAACAAGAATCAAGATTACCATTAATATTAGGAAATAATTTCTTAAAATTATATAATCCATTTTGCCAATATTTACATTATGTCACGTTGAGAACATTAATCATCAAAACTTTAAATCAAAAATCAATTATTCTCAAAATTCCTATTTATCATACTACATATTACCAAAAATTACAAGGTATAACTCATAAATTAGACTATCTTCAGTTCTATCCTCTCAACAATGTGCCTATTCAACTCGAAATAGATACTTTACTATAAAATGTTTGTAGTGAAAATCCCTTAGATCCTATTAAAAATCATAATGAACAATTAATTAAAATAAAATTAAAAGATCCATCACAAGAAGTTAATATTCGCAACAATATACCATACACACAACAATATGTTTGAGAGTTTATTGCCAAATGTGCAGATCTGTTAACCAAACAATTAATCTCACCAAGTAAAAGTAAACACTCAGCCCCAGCTTTTTATGTCAATAATTCAGCGGAACAAAAATTTGGAAAACATAGGACGGTGATAAATTATAAGAAATTCAATGAAGCAACCATAGGTGATGCATACAAACTTCCCTGAAAAGAATATTTGCATCTTTGGCTATATCACTCTCTTTGAAGATGCAGTAACTGCTCCAAATTTTGATGTAGATTTCTCTATCTTTGGCAAAATGATCTTTATAATTCTTAATAGCTTGAATAAATCCAGTGGGGAACTCCGAAAGGATATTAAGATTGGTTAGATAAATAATGTCTATCAGTCCACTTTGAAAGAGGAGATAGGTGGTTAAAGGCTCTGCATCTGGAAGAATGATTGATATTAGTACCTTAGTATATACTGATAAACAAAAACAAATTGCTAAAACCAAATTAGATTTAAAATATGGACAAGATATTCAACATTCTTTTGCTAAAACTCTAACTAATCGACAAAATATTATTTATTTAGGAAAATTTGTCCATGAAATACCTATTCGGATAGATCAAGGTAATGGACATATTCGAATTAGTTTAATAGATTAAGATCAAATAGCCAAAAAAATTACAAAAAATTCCAAAAGACAAACGATCTAAAATCGGTTATATTCATTTATCTACTATTCAAATTCTATTAAAATCAATATTTCAAGAAGGAATAGATTCACCAATCAAAATGGCAATTATAGATGAAAGAATGAACTTAAATGATCAGATTATAGGTATTGTGAATGGAAATTTAGCATACGGAAAAATTAAATCAAGATAAAATTGAAACATTAGAAAACGCAAAACCAATAGAAGATGTAGAAAGAAATATTCGATTACAATTAGTCAAAATTACACATTTAGAACAAAAATTAACTTTACAACCAACTGAACAAGTACAACAAATAACTGATAAAGAAACACAATCTTTATGAGTCACTCAACCCATTAGATTTCTTGAACCTAGAAATATTAGACTCACTGAACCTATTATTCTAACATCTACAAAAGAAGAAAAACACTTGAAGATATTTAAAAACAAATCTCTGAATTAACTACTTATCTCAAACAGATATTATGAGTGTTACACAATATATTATGGAAATAAAGGACCAACAAAAACAATTGGAAACAAAAATTACTGAATTAATACATATGCAAGCTGCTACAATACAAATAGTTCAAAAATTAATAAAGGAAAATCAACACCAAATTGAAACAATTCAAAATATAAAACAAAAATTACATCAAAATTGGACGATAATAAACGATGGTAGCACCACCCCCAGATTGGTATCAAACCCTAGTACAAAGCCTAGTACAGAGACTAGTACAAAAGTTATTAGACTCATAAAACCATTTAGAATTTCTTAAATACATTAAATCAAGATAAAATTGAAACATTAGAAAACGCAGAGCCATTAGAAGATGTAAAAAGAGATAGACAATTACAATTAGCCAAAATTACACATTTAGTACAAAAATTAACTTTATAGCCAACTAAACAAGTACAGCAAATAACTGATCAAGATGAAATTATTTATGGATAAGAATCTGATGAAGATCTTTATGTCGGAGAAGAAAAACCCGAAAGTAGTAAATCTAGAGAACAACAAGTAGGCAGACAACATGTAAAATGAGAACATATGAGTGGAGATAAACGCAAAAAAGATCAATAAGAGTCATATAAATGGAGATTCTTTGAAATATTAAATCAACATAGCTATTATCAAAAAGGATCCAAAGTATGCAAATATCCTATTGAATATACTCCCAAACATATTACATTAGGTCCCGATGGAATTTTAAATCTTGATTGTGTAATACAACCAGAAAAATTACTAATCGAATGGACAAATAAAATACAACTCTTACTCCAAATGGAAAAACCTTTTGAAGAATTAGGAAATAAGGAATTATTATGGAACTTCATTACCTATAAAACCACAGGGATAGTACAATCCTTTTTACTCGATAATGCATACCTATTTAAACAAACATATGCATATTAACAAACTTCGAACAATATGCAAACTTTTGAATTTATAGCTGGCCAAATTTATAAACAATTTTTAGGTAAAGATATTCTTTCCTTTAAACATGAAGCTTCAAATAATGAAAGACTCAAAGCTTTATGGCATTTAAATACTACAAGAATATGTAATATCTGTCATCTAGATGAATATATTTGTGAATTTAAGAAATATTGTTACAAATTAACTCGAGTAGAACAAGAAACTTATATTCAAATATTAATCCAAAGATTACCATTTCTTATGAATCAAAAAGTAGAATCTGCATTTCAGGAAAAACGAGAATCTAGAGCCGTTACTTATAATTTAGGAGCAGCAATTTTAGTCTCTCAAGAAATTTTAGATAAACAATGTTTTGATTCAGAATTAAAACGTATATTAAGACAGAAAGATATTCAGAGTTGTTGATAAAAATCTGCAGAAGTACCACAACAATATGGATGTGAAACAAAGACAATACATCACAAGAACAAGAAACCATATAAATCATATAGATGGAGACGATATCCTAAACATTATTATAAACATAGACCTTATATCCCAAATCGAAAACAATTTAGACGAGCTAAATATAAACAATTTAAACCTAAAAGAAAAGATTGTCCATAAAAGAAAAAATCATGTAGATGTTAATTAAGTAAAGAAGGAGGCCATTATACAAATACATGTCCCAAAAGGAAAATTCCAAGTAAAAAATATATAGAAAAACTTAATGTTCTGCATTCAGCAATATAAGAAGATCTAGAACCTATAGAATCATATTACGATACAGATTCTACAATTTCCACTATTTATCATTATGAATCTCATAGAGAAGACTCAGAATCCTCAATTGAATCCAAACACAACTTTTATTCAAGTGATAATTCAAAATAAAAAAGTAAATGAATATTGGAGCAACTATTTGTATTACTTCCAAACAATTATTAACAAGTTGGAAAAAATTAGAAAAACCTTTACAAATACGTATAGCTGATGGAAGTTTTAAATTCATCTAGTATGTAAGTTATTATAACAATATATTGATCGAAAAATTTACATTCTCAGTACCCTCAATTTATTAACAAGAATCATGATTACCATTAATTTTAGGAAATAATTTCTTAAAATTATATAATCCATTTTGCCAATATTTACATTATATCACATTGAGAACACCAATCATCAAAACTGTAAAACAAAAATCAATTATTCTCAAAATTCCTATTTATCGTACTACATATTACCAAAAATTACAAGGTTTAACTCATAAATTAGACTATCTTCAGTTCTATCTTCTCAACATTGTGTCTATTAAACCCAAAATAGATACTTTACTAGAAAATGTCTGTAGTGAAAATCCCTTAGATCCTATTGAAAATCATAGTAAACATTTAATTGAAATAAAATTAAAAGATCTAACAAAAGAAGTTAATATTCGCAACAATATACCATACACACAACAAGAAGTTCAAGAGTTTATTGTTGAATGTGCAGATTTGTTAACCAAACAATTAATCTCACCAAGTAAAAGTAAACACTCAGCCCCAGCTTTTTATGTCAATAATTCAGCGGAACAAAAATATGGAAAACGTAGGATGGTGTTAAATTATTAAAAAAAAAACTTAATGAAGCAACCATAGGTGATGCATACAAACTTCCCCGAAAAGATTACATTATTAACAAATTAAAAGGACATACATGGTTTACCACATTAGATGCAAAATCTAGTTACTGGCAATTACGTTTACATGAAAATACAAAACCTTTAACTACTTTCACCTATCCACCTCAAAAACATTATCAATGGAATGTCCTACCTTTTGGATTAAAACAAGCACCTAATATTTATCAACGCTTTATGGATAATAATTTAGAAGGATTAGAAGATTTTACTTTTGTTTATATTGATGATATTATTATTTATTCTAATCAGGATAAAATCGATCATTTGAAAAAGGTTAAAATCGTTCTTCAACGTTGTCGAGATAAAGGATTAATTCTAAGTAGGAAAAAGGTCAAATTAGCTCAACAAAATATTTAATATTTAGGCATTGAATTTCACAATGGGTATTTAAAATTGCAACCAAATATCTTAAAGAAAATTCATGACTTTCCTAATCAGTTAGTCAATAGAATACAAGTACAACAATTTTGAAGCATTCTGAATTATATTTCTGATCAAGATTTCCTTCGTAATTTAGCTAAAGAACGAAAACTCTTACAATTAAAATGTAGTACTACATCTCAATGGACTTGGAATGATGCAGACACTTAAGTTGTGAGGAAACTCAAGGCTTTATGTATGGATTTACCTTCTCTAAATAATTATCATACTATGGATACACTTCTGGTACAAATTGATGCCAATATGGATAGATGGGCCAGATGCCTTTTGGCAAAATCACCCAATCAAAAGAAATATCATTTATGCAAATATATAAATGGGACTTTCAATCCCACTGAATGCAGATATCCAATTCAGGAAAAAGAGAAATTTACTTGTCTCAAAATATTGAGAAAGTGGCGCATAGATCTATTACCGGTTGAATTTACCATTCAGATGGATTCTAACTACTTATGTTGATTCTTTCGATGCAATATAAAAACCAATTATAATCGAGGGAGACTCATAAGATGGTAGCTTGAGCTGAACCGGTATTAGTTCAAGATTCAATATATCAAGTCTACGGACAATTTTCTTGCAGATATATTAACAAGAGAATGGAAGCAGTCATATTGAATCTCGAAGATGCAGTATCCCAGAAGGAAATAGAATTGATGAATCTACAACAACAAATTGGAGCCATCATTAAAGATATCAACCAGATCAAAACTACCATTTAAGTGTTGAAACAAAATACAAAAGGTCAACACACAGCCCAAAAAGAAGCTATGACTATACCTACCTCTATAGCTTTTATTCCCATTCCTTTATTCACACCACAACAGTTAACTCAAACACAACTAGCAACACCCTCTCAAAAGCAAGTTCATGAAACCGAAGCAAAAACCTATGTGATCTACAATGGACCCATGGCAAGATTATATGATGCATGACACAAATTAGCAATACACATCACCGGTAAATTAGGTATTTTACATAAAAGTTTTGCATCCAAGGTCGAAGCTGGAAAAGCTTTTGTAGATTTCAAAAATCAGACTTCAGCTTTAAAACCCCAATATAAACAAGTATTAGAAACACCTGCTCTTATAGCCATTACAACCAAAATGCACTCATTAGGAAACATATCAATCTAAATCACATCAATGCGATACCTTCCAAGACTTTACAAATTGAATCACAAAAATTAACCTCGGAAATGTTTTTTGATTGTTTCCAAAATCTCAATACACGGACCAAAGCCCACAAAATTTACCAATATTATCCACAGAATCGTGGAAAATATGGACCCAAAGCAATCATTCTTCCAGATGCAGAGCCTTTAACCACCTATCTCCTCTTTCAAAATGGACTGATAGACACCATTTATCTAACTAATCTTAATATCCTTTTGGAGTTCCCTACTGGATTTATTCAAGCTATTAAGAATTATAAAGAACGTTTTGCCAAAGATAGAGAAATCTACATCAAAATTTAGAGCAGTTACCCCATCTTTAAAGAGAGTGATACAGTCAAAGATGCAGATATTCTTTTATCTCGTGTTGCATCCCTCATCATTGGAATCAACAATGGAATATATCCAGCAATTGATACACCACCAAATCATCAGTTTGATTGGGAATTAATTAACCAATTTAATCTCAACTGCCTCGAAGGCGTCTTTATGCAGGTAGCTCGAATCAGCACTGAATTAACGATTAGAGTCAATTATAAAGGATTCAATTTACTCATATCCTCTTTAAATAGAAATGCCATTCTTCCAAAAGTTTTATAGATAATCAAGCAATTTCTCATTCCATTCACCACCATGGAAGGCATATTCAGCGAACTTACTGCCAAATGGAAGTACGATATTTATCATCAGATGCAGACATATTCAGAACTTAAATGCAAATACTATCCATCTACAGCTCAGACGGACGACACTGGCTCAATAGAAGCAATAATTAAAGAATAGACAAAGAAAAAAGCAAACAGCCTCATGTAAGCCCCACTTTTTGTACAAATATGTAAATTATTGTACGATTTTCTCTTTTACTTTTTCTTTTGCGTTCTATCAGTTAGATTCCTTTTTCTTTTACTTTAGCATCTTTCCTTTGGTCATCTCAGTAAGGAATCTTGTTTTTCCCTTTTTCTTTTATCGACCATAATGTTTTGACCTTTTCTCTTTCGCTTCTTTATATAATCTAGTCTCTGAGCCTTTGCTCAGTATGAAATAAAAATCCTCTTACCTCACTCTCCCTCTCGCAAGCAGCCTTCAAATTGGCAATTAAGCTTTCCCAGAGAAACAGGTACGAGTATGACTAATTTCATCACATTTAATTAGATATTTTTAGCATTGTTTAGATTTGTTTACATAATATGCGAACTTATTTCAAACAAAAGCAGCATTTAAAAGAATTAATTCAGATCACTTATCATCGAGAAACTCATTATGATAATGTTATTCAACAAAATCAATTGTATCCAGAACAGACACCTAGTACACCGAATAATCAAGATGATATCTTTCATCGAACTCAAATTATTTTATATTTTCAACATATAAAACATTTAAATAAGGTACGCAGAAAAGAACTTCATCAAGAAATAAGCCAATTAATATACCAATCCTCTTTTTATAATTCTTTTTTAGAAATGAATATCATCAAAAATTAATGACACCCCTCATAGATTAATTTAATCTCGCTTGTAATTCCCCTGTTTGTAATAAACGATTGCTTCTTATGAATTTGTTTTGTTTATTTGCATGTATATTTATTGCTTTATTATTTGCTCAAGTTTTATTAAAGTTTATTGAAATATGTTATTTTGTCTTTGATTCCTCTACTATTATTAATTTCTTACGAACTATATATCAGTTTTGTCTTACCCCTAGACTAAAACTTAGATATCGATACTTTAGAACTAACAGAATCATTAGGAACTTTTCATATTAATACCTTAGTATCTACTGATAAATAAGAACAAATTGCTAAAACCAAATTAGATTTAAAATCTGGACAAGATATTCAACATTCTTTAGTTAAAACTCTAATTAATCGAAAAAAATATTATTTATTTAAGAAAATTAGTCCATGAAACACCTATTCGGATAGATCAAGATTGTGGACATATTTGAATTAGTTTAATATATCAAGAGCAAATAGCCAAATAATTACAAAAAATTTTGAAAGACAAACGATCTAAAATCGGTTATATTCATTTATCTGCTATCCAAATTCTATTAAAATCAACATTTCAAGAAGGAATAGATTCACCAATCAGAATGGAAATTATAGATGAAAGAATGAACAACTTAAATGAGCAGATTATAGGTATTATGAATGGATATTTAGCATACAGAAAAATTAAATTTAATACACGCATAAAATTAGGTATTCCTTTAATATCACCAAATCTAGATGATGTTATCACGATAGCTTATAAATTCTATAGAGAAGATTTAATGACTCTAGGACAATATCCATTTTCTGTTACATATCAAATAAGTTATGCATTGACGAATTCTCATCATAGTATTGCATTTAAAAATACTGATAAAATTTATATTGATTAACTCTTTAATGATGTAGCCAAAGGAACACAATTTCGAACAACTTTAAGACAGTTACCTTCAATTCAATATCCTATTTCGAATAACTTTAAGACAGTTACCTTCAATTCAATATCCTATATATTAGTGTATTGAATTGAAGGTAACTGTCTTAAAGTTGTTCGAAATTATGTTCCTATTTTGTCTGCATCATTAAGTGAAAAATTAAATGAAAAGTTTCCCACAATTAATTATAATATTACATATATACAACAGTGACCTTAATTAATACACTAATCTATTTTGACACTCCAAGACATATATATTTTCATCTTCTTTACATATGCTGTTACTATATTAGCATATGCTTTAGCCAGCATTCTTAACCATATTTAACGTTTTCCTAGCTAAACCGATTTACACTGTAGAAAATAGTCAAATATGTTTAATATACTTCTTAGGATATATAACATTTTAAATTGACCTTCTTTGGTCAAATGATTGCAAAAAATCTTGTTGGTTGAGCACCATTCCATATAGTGGTGAACAACTATTACTAACTGCTTAGTAGTCTTATCTACCTCATAATCATCAATACTTTCATCATCACCACCCACCTCAACAATTTTAACACCATTTAAAGTATACTCTCCTTAATAGCCTTCAATAACCTCATATGTTACATAACTCAATGTTAAGGTTAGATGTTGTATATAATACGGTCATAAAAGGAAGCATACAAAAAATATGTCATTTTTTAGTAGGCATCGTATATATGATTCTTTATATCGAAACCCATTTTCTTATCTCTATTGCATATAAATAACTTAAAAATAAAAGGCCAAGTTGTATTGTTGATTCTTTACTAAGCACCATATCTAAAACAAATTGCATTGGGTGACCACCCTTATCCTCAAAAGTGGTGAGGCTAATAACGCGATGTAAAAAATGAAAGCATGTTGATTGTGTGAACTCTTTATTCATATGGTATTGTAACCATGACTTCCTTTCCAGAATTTATGACAAAATTCCACATATGTATATATTATTTAGGAAAGTTTGATATTCAAATGTTTATACAAATTTATGCAACTCTCATATGAAATCTAATCCTATTTGAGTCATCCTATGCAACTTCTCCATTCTTCTCAAACTTTGTCAAAATTTTGAGGGTTATTTTTGTTTTAGACATCTTCACAAATTTGAAAAAAATTGATTTACCCTGCATCCTCAACCATGTTTAATAATTCCATAACCAAAATAATTTACACCATATAATTAAACTAATCAAACACACCTATTATGTTCAAACCTCTACTTCTTAGGATTTTAAATCTTTATATTAAAACGGTGACCAATAATCTCATTATTTGACACTTATTCCTTATGATGCTGAGTAGATATTACTAGCTGCTCAATAGTCCAACAATAGTACCATGTGTAGTAGCTAATACACTGCAAATCCTAAATAGGAAAGATGGCATCCTAAAGTCATAGGTTAGAATCCTAAGGACTCCTCAAAATCAAGTACAAAAATGTAAATAACTTTTATGTTAATTCATTTAATAGTATTCACAGATTTCTTCCATAAGAAAAAGAAAAGTATACACTTCAACAAAACAAGGCATTTTGCCACAAAAGAGAAGAGTATAAAACTTTGGAAATGAGAAAGATAAAATGCACAATTGTCATACCAGATCCACTACTTCTGTGTTGAAATATGTGATAGCACTCAAATTACTTCAAAAAAATTCCTCTGCAATCCTTAAGAGGGCTAGTCTTTAGTTCTGCAAAAACACTAACTTATGATGAGCTAGAGCAATGAAGCAAACATTACCAAATAATTTCATCTCAATAAGGAAACTACTGATGGATAGACAGATAACAAAATATAGCAACAATGATATTGCCACTGCATGCAATGATAAACAAGTATAAATATGAACAAATTAAAATGTGGTGTACAATTATATCAGAGTATACAAAGTGAAGTTCAAAATACCAGAAACCTGTCGGCCTTTACTAAGAGTTGATAATATTGTTCGAAGCTAGCTAAAACCTGTCAGAAAAGCCATTTCAAATAAGTCCTGGTAAAGAATCATTTAAATTTTAACAAAATCAAAGAACACACAAAGAGAGAGAGAGAGGAGATTTGTGAGTATTTTAAACAGTATACTTCAAATATTAAATTAAACCAACACCCATAAGAAAAAGTTCAAGCTTTATCAAATCAAACACGAAGATAAAAAAGCAGTGGGCATCGGAATGTACCTTACGAATCCATGAGCGCGGAGGAGTAAGGGTTACTTTAAGTGGGAGATTTGAAGCTGTGAGTATACATTGAGAGCACATTAGTTAAACGACTGAGTTTTAATTTCTTTATCAACACTTTCGTGACGTTTTCTTCAGAAAAATATCGTGGTATTTATCTGGCCACGTTTTAATAATAAAACATCCCAATAAGTTTCCAAATCTATGATATTTTAATAAAACGTTGCAGAAAACTTAAACTTTTCCTGAAGTTTCAAAAAAGCCATGAAAAGTTTATACAATCTGCAATTTTTTCTCAATAAAACGTTGCAGATTGTATACCTTTTTTGTAGTGTCTTGTTCACTTAAAGCAGTAACGATCAAAGTCATAGCTCATCACAACTTTTTGAGGTACTTTTATCGAACTCAAATGATGAGGAATTAACTTCCGTGTCTTCTTTGGTTCAACATCCTGAGGAATGTAAATTGACTTTAGAATATCTTGAATCATACCTGTGGGAGAGTCATATCTATTTCCTGAAACAAAAAACATCTGGGACACTTTTAAGCAGCTTAAGTGGAGCAGCCTACACAGTCTAGACAATCATTAAAGCCGCCCATTAAAGCATGCTCGAGAAACTCTTTACTCTTCTTGATGATTATGTAGTTCGTAAAAGTAATTGAATATTCAATATCCATGTTCGGATTTTGTTTTAAGATGACCCTTTTTTCTTTATCTTGGTCAACTTACCCCTACAATAATCAATACATATTTAGAAATCACTAAAGTCTAGAATTAGGAGAATGTTATCCTTTATCATCTCTCAACCTTCTCCATAGAAATGTGGCCAAGACGTTTATGCCACAATATGTATGATGTTTTCTTTAGGAAGGCTCTCTTTCGAGTAATAGGTTCGGCAACATAAGAAAAGACATACATTTTGTTAGGATTAAGACACATTCTATATAATTCGTAAGATAAGAAGGCAATTATGATATGTCTTGTATTAATTGAAATATTTACAACCGAAGTATCAAATACAAAATGATATCCATCTTTATCCAAAACTAATACAGAGATCAAGTTCTACCTAAAAGACAGTATATAAAATGTGACACGTAAAACTAATACAAATGCCATATCAAAATTCAAACCTACATCTCCTATATATAAAACATTCACCTCCTCATTGTTGTCGAACATCAGCTCCTCCTCTCCTTTAGTCAGCCTTCCCCTAAATCTGAACCCATGCATTATAGAAGTAACATGTTTATAAGGCCCATTATCTAACCACTAAGAACTTGATGTGGTTATAGCTTTGGATTCATGAATCATATAGGCCGAGGAGTTACCTGACAATTCTTATTTAAACTTCCATAACTTGTACTTCTCGCAATTGGCCTTCTTATGCCCCTTCTTCTTACAGAAGAAGCACCTCATACCTTTTAAATCATGTGGCCCCTTACCAATGCTGGACTGTCCAGTCTGACTCTTCGGAGAGAGTTTGGGTTTTTTACCTTTACCTTTAAGCTGTTAGGGCTTAGCCTTCCAATTGCCTTTAGCAGTTGTAAACATGGCTGTATGAGGAGAACTCTTAATCTTCTCCTCCATTACAACACACCAGAAAATCAAGACATTGATGTCTTAGGCCTTATCCTAAGAGATACAGGGCGTAACCAACATCTTAAACTCTCGAGGGAAAGTATTTAGTGCCTAATGCACTATAAGGCTATCAGGAATTGGTACATCAAGCGCCTTCAGCCTAGTTTGGAGGTGAACCATCCTGATAATGTACTCTCGAACGCCTCCTTCTCCTATATACTTTATGCAGAATAGCTTCTTAATCAAGGTGCTCTGCACCACATTAGAAGACACCTTATATCTCTAGAAAATGCCATCTATAAACACCTTCTCTATGGTCGTATGTCAACAGATGATCTGTGATTTTCCTTTTGATGGTCAAATAGCACATCATATTTGACAGCTCCCAAATCACCATAGCTATTTTATCAACTTATGAGCTAATATTAATAAGTGGAGAAGGTCTCTCAATGTGCATCGCCATACTGACATCAACCATCTCCAGGGTAAACTCCACTTCCTTCTTCCACTTCTTGAAATTAAAACCATTAAGGTCTCAATCATGACAACATTGTTGTTTACAAAAAAGGTGACTGCAAGATAGAAAAGATAATGTAAAAATCAGTTTAAATGTAGGACAACAGTGATAACAATATTTATATAGAGAATTTGATTGCACATATTATGAAACACCTATGGGCTCAATGCATAATATATGCAATTAGACCTCCACATAAAAGGGATTAAAGTACAAAATCATCAACTTTAATGACATTACCACCTGTGGGAGAGTAGATCATTCAAGCAATAGCTTTCCTCCATCTAATGCTTTTATATACATCTCAAAATTTCATATAAGGTCAACACTTATGGGCAGAATAATCAAACATGAGACTAGAGACATCCTCCAACATGTACGCGGTACAATCCAAATACTGACTTGAAAGGCCACTGTGGTAACTACAATCTTATCAGTACCTAAAATGTAACATCCCCTCACCAATTGGAAAGGATATTTTGGTCATTTTGAATGGGTTAGAATCATTGAAAGTGTTTCAGATATATTCATGCATTCATATATGCACATGAATAATAATAAGTGAATATTTGCTCATAATATGTTTGTACATGCATGCATGA
>JANSVA010000218.1:2665234-2676063 GCA_025504915.1 Erythroxylum reticulatum | reverse complement strand
TTTGGTTCCTCAAAGAGAATGACCCGAGGTTGTGCTATATGCAATCCTTGGTTAAATTTTTGAAGTAACCCCAAGGCAACAATCGGACAAAAAGGTTATTTCACTAATCGAGCATCGCGACACCTCCAGTTACAGCTAATAACTTTGAACTGAAGACTGGACTTATGCAGATGGTCCAACAGTCTCAATTAAGGCAACCCTTCTGAAAATCCCCACGTTCATTTGGAGAAGTTCATTCAGATATGTAGCATGTTGAAGTAGAATGGGGTATCTGACAATGCAATTCTCCTCAGATTATTCCCTTTTTCCTTGAGGGATCGTGCAAGTGAATGGCTTTCCTCTCTACCTCTAGGGTCTATAACTACGTGGCAAGAGTTATCCCAAGCTTTCTTAACGCAGTACTTTCCCCTCGGAAAGACTGCACAATTGAGGGGTGAAGTGCATTCCTTCCTACCAAGAGAAGATGAATCTATGTATGAAGCATGGGAGACATTTAAGGAGTTATAAAGAAAATGCCCTCACCATAGGATTAAAAAATGGATGCTTTTGTAGATTTTCTACAACGAACTTTCTCCGGTTATGAAAAGTGCTATAGATGCAGCTACAGGTGGAGATTTTATGGCAAAAACTGAAGATGAAGCTCATTCACTTCTGGAAAGGATTGCTCAAAATAATTACCAATGGAGTGGGAGCAGGGGCATTTAAAGCAAAAGGCTAAGAAAATTGCAGGAATGTGTAAGGTTGATGCGTTATCCATGATGAACGCTAAATTTGAAGCCTTGACAAAGAGAATGGATAAAATGGATAAGGTTAATGTGATGGTAGCAAGCAACGCACAGCCTGTGCATGAAATGCAGCAATTTACACAACCCATGTATGATTTTCAGGCTTATGGACAAGACATTACAATTGAGAAAGCTAATTTAGTGGGTAACTATGGAGCTAAACCGCAAGGAGGAGCATTCTCTAACACATACAATCCTGAGTAGAGAAACCACCCCAATTTCTCTTGATCCCAACAACCCAGACAACCATAAAATTTCTCAAACCAGCCCCATTACTTTTCCTACCCTCAAAACCAGCCTCACTTTCTGACCCAGCAATAAAACTTCAATAGGGGTCCCTCCAGGATTCCAAAACGTAAAACCTCAAGCCCTTCCACAACTCCCACAAGCTCAGGAGATGAAACCAACTTTAGAGTCCATGGTAGAACTAATCCAGCAGGTTAGTTCTAAGGTAGATCAACTTGCTATACATAACAAAATGTTGGAGACTCAGATTGCTCAACAGACTAGTACATCAAGAGGGGAGAAGGGTAAATTGCCTGCACGACCAGAAAATCCTAAGGAGATTATTGATGCAGTGAATTTGAGAAGTGGAAAGGTCTTAGAACTGATGGTGGAAAACAAGGATAAAGCAACAAGTAAGGAAAGATCTGATTCTATCCCAGCTACACAGCCTATCCAGAACGAACCAAAAAATGTTGAAACTGAAAAATACACTCCACCTCCTCCATATAAGCCACCCATCCCATTCCCACAACATTTTCAGAAGGCTCAGCTAGATAAACAATTTTGGAAATTTATGGAAATCCTCAAGAAGCTATGCATCAATATTCCCTTCATGGAAGCTCTCACACAAATGCCAACCTACGCAAAATTCTTGAAGGAAATATGGTCAAATAAGAGGAAGTTGGAGAAGTATGAAACAGTGGCATTGATAGAATAAGCTGCCACTGAAGTTGAGGGATCTCATAAGCTTCTCCATTCCTTGTCAAATCGGAAGCACAAACATCGGTAAGGCTTTATGTGACCTTGGTGCAAATGTAAGTTTCCTACATCTTTCTATATGTCAAAAACTTGATATAGGAGAACTTAAGCCTACTACAATTTCCCTTTAACTAGCTGATAGGTCAATCAAATACCCTCAAGGTATTTTATAAAATATACCTTTGAAAGTAGGGAATTTCTTTATCCCAGTAGATTTTGTGGTCTTGGAGATGGAAGAAGATACAAATATACCCATTATCTTAGGGAGACCTTTTCTTGCTACTGCGGGATCTATTACAGATGTCAAGAATGGGAGAATGACATTGAAAGTTAGGGAGGAAAAAGTTAAATTTAATTTAGGAAAGGCAATTAAGGAAAGAGATGAGGGAAATTCATATCTTAGGGTTGATAGAGTTGATAAGGGGGTTAGAAGTCAATTTAGGAAGTCTAAACCTGATGATTTGTTGGAAAATTTTCTAATGCATTCAATTTCAACAGGAACCCATCAGCCAGAAATTTCAGAGTTACTGTAGATGCTAGCAGAACAACCTATGCAGAGGAGCACGCAACCTGTGCCGTCAGGACAAATCACTGAACCAGATTTGAAACAAGAAGAGCCACCAATTGTTGAACTTAAGCCCCTACCCTCTAATCTTAGGTATGAATTTTTAGGACCATAGTACTTATCCAGTCATTGTTTATGCAAATTTGAGTACTGTGTAGATTGAAAAATTAATGAAAGTCTTGAGAGAGTACAGGAAAGCGATTGTCCACCAAATTTCAGACTTAAAGGGAATAAGTTCAGCATTTTGTATGCATTGGATCAATTTGGAGGAAGATGCAAAGCTATTTCGGGAACACCAAAGAAAGCTTAGCCCAAATATGAAGGAGGTCGTGAAGAAAGAAGTACTTAAACTTCTAGTTGCAGGAATTATCTATCTGATTTTTGACAGTACATGGGTAAGCCTAGTCCATTGTGTCCTTGAAAAGAGAGGTATGACAGTGGTAAGAAATGATAATAATGAGCTGATTCCAACTAGAACTGTAATAGGTTGGTGTGTGTTTATTTATTATAGGAAATTAAATAAAGCCACACGTAAGGATCATTTCCTTTTACCCTTTATTGATCAAATGTTAGAGAGGCTAGCTAATCATGATTACTTCTGTTATTGGGATGGTTATTCTAGTTTCTTCCAAATTCCAATTCACCCTAATGATCAAGAAAAAATGACATTTACATGTCCTTATAGTACCTTTGCTTATCGAAGGATGTCGTTTGGTCTATGCAATGCCCCAGCTACCTTTCAAAGTTGCATGGTGGCAATCTTTTTTGATTTCATTGAGAAAATTATGGAAGTTTTTATGGACGATTTTCCAATATATGGGGTTTTATTTGATTCTTGTTTATCTAACCTTGGCAAAGTTTTGAGTAGTGTGAAGAAGTAGACCTCATATTAAACTGGGAAAAGTGCCATTTTATGGTGCAAGAAGGAATAGTACTTGGTCAACTTGTTTCTAATCGAGGGATTGAGGTGGACAAGGCTAAAACCAAAGTGATATCAAATTTACTTCCACTTACCTCGGTTAAGGAAGTCAGAAGCTTTTTGGGACATGCTAGTTTTTATAGAAGATTTATCAAAGATTTTTCGAAAATAGCTAAACCTTTGACAAAGCTATTGAATAATAATGTCCCTTTTATGATTGATGATGCCTTTTTGAATTCTTGTCACAGGTTAAAAGAAGCCTTAATTTATGCTCCAATTCTTCAACCTTCGGATTGGTCTCCACCATTTGAAATGATGTGTGACGCCTCTGATTTTGCTGTAGGAGCTGTGCTTGGGCAAAGGAAGGATAAAGTAGTTCATGCTATATATTATGCGTGTAAAACGCTCAATGACGCACAATTGAATTATGCGACTATTGAAAAGGAACTCCTAGCTGTGGTGTTTACAGTGGAAAAATTTAGGTCCTATATAGTTAGCTCAAAAGTTGTTGTCTATTCAGATCATGCTGCTATTAGGTACCTATTTGCAAAGAAAGAAGCTAAACCAAGGCTAATATGGTGGATACTTCTCTTTCAAGAATTTGATTTGGAGATAAAGACAAGAAGGGGGCAGAGAACGTGGTTAAAGATCATCTATGGAGGCTTTCAAACTCAACTCATCAATTGAATATAGATGATAATTTTTGGGATGAGAATTTGTTTTTTCTTGAAGGTACCCAACACACAGACTGTGCAAATCTGAACGAGTTATGTTGTGCTGTCCAAGAACTAGCAACAGTTATACCTTCCATTGTTCCTTGGTACGTGGACTTCGTGAATTATTTGGTCGTCGCCGGAGTTATACCACTTGATTGTCCTACTAGCAAAGGAAGAAATTTTTCTCAAATTTAAAGTATTACATGTGGGAGGAACCATATTTATTTCGGAGATGCAATGATGGAATTATTAGGCGATGTTTGCCAAGAGAAGAAGCTGAAGAAGTGTTGATGAATTGCCATTCCTCGCCCCATGGAGGACATTTTAGTTCAGAAAAGACAGCAACCAAGGTGTTACAATCAGGATTTTATTGGCCAACACTTTTTCGGGATGCAAGGAATTTTGGTCAAGCATGTGACCGATATTAAAGAACTGGAACCATTTCAAAGAAGCATGAGATGCCAATGTAAGGAATTTTGGAAGTGGAACTCTTTGACATGTGAGGATTGGACTTCATAGGGCCTTTTCCACCTTCTTTTGGTAACAAATTTATTTTAGTGGGAGTGGATTACGGCTCGAAATGGGTAGAAGCTATTGCTTGTCCAACTTGTGACACGAAACTGGTGCTAAAATTCCTTAAGAAGAATATTTTCACAAGGTTTGGGACCCCGAGGGCCATATTAAATGATCGAGGACTCACTTTGTCAACTGTTCCTTCGAGAATTTGCTGAAGAAATATGGGGTCTACCATAAGCAAGTGTTAGCTTACCATCCTCAAGCTAACAGTCAAGCTAAAATTTCTAACCGAGAGATCAAATCTATATTGGAGAAGACGGTTAATTCATCAAGGAAAGACTGGTCTTTGAGGCTTAATGATTCTTTGTGGACATACAGGATGACGTATAAGACCCCTATAAGGACAACTCCATATAGACTGGTTTTTAGTAAGTCTTTCCATCTTTCGGTGGAGCTTGAATATAAAGTTTACTGGGCAATAAGGAAGTTGAATATGGATTTTAAAGAAGTAGGTGCTAAAAGACTGTTGCAACTGAATGGGTTGGAAGAGTTAAGACATGACGCTTATGAAAGTGCTAGAATCTACAAGGAACGAATTAAAAGATGGTATGATAAGAACCTTGTAAGGAGGGAATTCAAAGAAGGAGATTTGGTGTTACTCTTCAATTCAAGACTAAAAATATTTCCTGGAAAGTTAAAGTCTTGATGGTCGGGGCCGTTCAAGTGGTGAAGGTTTTTCCTTACAGAGCAATAGAGATAGAAGACCCAAAAACTAGAATTTTCAAGGTTAATGGACAACGTTTAAAGCCATATATTGCTAGTGCTCAAATCAAGAAAGGGACAGTTTACTCCCTATCTAGTCCAAAGCCTCGAGAGAAGAATCTAAAGTCTAGCTACAAACTTTAAACAAGAGCTTATTAGGAGGCAACCTAATTTTCTTTCCTTTTCTTTTTAGTTCATTATTTATTTTTAGTACAACGCTTCCATTTTGCCAAACCAAAGTTAATAATTCTCAATGATTTTTCTTGAAGGAACAACAACTTGGGACTGTGGATGAAAGGATTTGGTTGGAAACGCACTCACCGTCATGGTCCAGGGAAGTTCTTATTAACCTTCCTTTTATTATTCCATAGTAATGTTTAAGTGATGAATGAGTGTGGTTTGGTAGAATTTGGTGCTTGATTTATATTCTGTATTGTGTGAAATTTTATGGATGAGAATTATTTGGCTTATTTGATATTGAGGACACTGTCAGCTTTAAGTAGGGGGTGACTGAAATTTTTGTTTTTTTTCTTTCTCTTCTTTTGCAATTCTTTTACATGCATTGGTATTTATTTATTCATTCATGGTATATATTCAAAAAAATTTTCCTTGCCTTATCCATAAATGAATAGGAATTGTTTTGAAGAGCAATTGAATCGACTTTTAGATTGGGTTGTAGATTGGAAAGTTCCTAATTGGTGCAAGAATCTTAGGAATTTGCTTTTGTTTATGTTCATTTAATTGGAGATCTTCCTAATTCTTGTTAGACATTTAGAGAACTTAAAAGAAAATTCCTTGGCAATTTGTAACTTGTTGACGTCTCACCAATCCTAGAACAAGCTTTCTAATCCTATCGAGGCGAAATCTTAGCATTTATTAAAGAAGGAAATGACTTAGGCACCGTTGTTTGTTATCTAGCCTAAATCACTTTTAGCTTACTCACCTTTACTTCCTATGGAACCCCTTTTTGAGCCTTACATATTATCCTCATTTTCCTTGGCACCCTTAATTAAACCGAGCTTAGGACCTTAATTCCCTACCTTTTTATGTGGTTTGATTGTTTAAGATTTGTGATGTTTTAGAATGTGTATAATTTTGATATAAAAACAGAAAAAAAAAGAGTCGCATCCAAGAGTTGTTTGTTTCTTCCCATCTATGAAAAGGAGAAATTTGAAGCCCCAAAATATGCAATGAAAAGAGTTTAGGGGAAGTTGTTCTAATTTGTGGAGGCTTGATGTTGTTTATATGTGGACCAAGCTTATTTAAATGCATTTGGAAATGGGAGCTTGTAATCATTTGAGATATTTGGATGTCAATTTTATATTTCCTTATTTATTCAAAAAAAGAAGAAGAAAAAAAGAAAAAAATAAAAAAAGAAAAAGAAAAAGAAAAAAAGAGGAAAAAATACATTGAATTTATGCATGTTTTCTACATTTACATGTTTTAAATAATCATTCCTCAATTTTTTTGAGCCTTTATTTCCCCTTTCTTTGTTTCAAACCCACATTACACACCTAATAATCTCATTACAACCTAGTAAGACCTCTTGATCCTTCAATAATAAATGCTACATTAGTTGAGATCGGTTAGGATGTCTTACCTATGAGATTGGTTAGTTAATTATATCATCATTATGTATGAGATGCTTCGGTTATCAGTTGTTGTGGAACTTATTTTAGTTTTCTTTGCTTCTTACAAAAAGAGGGTTTTTAATAATTGATCAAAGGTTAAATGAATATTGGTTTGAGTAATTTCTTAGTTTCTTGTACCATAAAGGTGGGAACAGTTTGAATGGAAAGGCTAAAAGTGAATTTAAGAGCTTGGATTTGTAGTTTTTATGATTCCTTGGATAAGCAGCTTCAAAAACGTTTTCTCAATATTTATTTTGTTTAGGGACAAGTAAAGGTTCGAGTTTGGGGGCATTTATTTAGTCCAATTCATATAGGTATTTAGGTCATATTTGCATTCATTTTGCATATTCATTCATTCATTTTAGTTGCATTTTTAGGTTAATTTATTTATTTTCATTGAGTTTGTTATTTATTTGATTTATTTGATTTTTTCGTATAAAGTATAAAATTTGGCTTCAAATTAGACCTAAAAAGTTGCCACTGCAGTAGGTGAACAAAAAAGAACAAAAGGATAGCACATGAGAGCAGAAAGAAAAACGCAACGGAGGAGATAAAACTATGAGAGTAAGGAGAAAAACGACACAGCACAACAATAAGTTAGCAGCCAAAACGACGCAGCAAACAACAACTGGAAAGAGTATAAACTGACAACACGTGAGAGGCAAAAAAGTGGTAGACTAGGTGACGTTTTGAAGGGAGAAAACGTTTTAACATTTTTTTAGGTCTTTAATTTGGGGAGAAGTGTAAGACTAGTGGCAATAGAGTGGGATGCATGCAGCAGCCAAGGATTTTGACGCACAGGGGACCTACACGCCGCACTCTAGGAATCACACACACGAAAGGCATGCTACTCTCCAAGACTTTGACGCTGCAGCTAGGGACCTGGATGCACGACTTGGAAGGGGCGGTAGATGCTGCAGTGGAGAGACCTGGATGCACTCAGAAAAGACGCAGATTGGAGGCATGAAGAGACGCATTCCAGACCTGTTTTTTTCACGTTTATGCCCAAGACTGACCTGGGTTCTTCGTTCCTTACTCCTCTAATGTCTATTATTCTTGATTTGATATTTATTTTGTTGAATATGAACATAAGTGAGTAGATTTCTTGTTAGGTTTCAAAGATGGAATGTAGTTTTCGAATTTTTACATGATTTGATTATGAATTTTATTCAATAAAATTGATTTGTGGCTTTTGATTCTTGTTTTGAGTATTATTGTGCTTGTTATGTGTTAGGCCTCACATAATTTATGTCAAAATTATCGATTGAAGAACCGAAAGGTGAAAATCGGTAGTGGAAAACCAAAATTAAGTACTTATGGGTTTAGATCTAGACATGGGCAAAAATATGTGAGACGAATTACAATTAGATAAAAATCTTAATGGGTTTTAGTTAATTTCATGAGCCACAATAGTCGGGATTGATTTTAACTACGATACTTCTTTGACATCTCGATAAAGAATCATAAATAATTTGTATTTAGTTTCCTTCAAAGTCTAGGGATCAAGATTATTGAATAAACCAGAAGAGAATTATTAGAAGCCGATCACGAAACCAAATTTGAAACCTGCCTTTTACATATCTGATTTATTCCTTACAAACTCACAATACATAAGATGTGCGTTATTCTGTTTGCTTTAGGATTAGTTTTAGCAATTCATTAATTAATTAATTTCTTAATAATTAACATTTAAGTGATTAGCTCAAATAATTGAAGGGTTTTAGCCTAGTAATTGTTCAGTAACTCCCTGTGGATCGATAATCTTACTTCCTTATTTACTTGCGTGACCCGTACTTGCGGGGCCTAGGACAGTTAACTAGATATTGACTAAACAGTCTAACCATAAATGCAATGTCCAGCCTAGTGCAGACTTGAGCATATATTAGGTTATCAACTGCACTAGAATATAGAAGATTCTTCTTAACCTCTCTCTTTACTTCATTCTTTAGACACTATGGCAAAGATAATCTCTCACTATGAGAGATTGATGCTACAACAAGTTTACAATTTGCTATATTAAACCTTTATAACACTCACTTAACATATGCACTTTATGAGAGGCCTGATGAGTGTTGAGATCTGTCTCGGTAAATCTGAATACATAGGACAAAAGATGCTTCACTCAAAATTTTAATGTCAAAATACTTGGCCAAAAGTTGCTACACCTTATGCAACATGGTTAAGTAATTTGATGTGATCAATGTATCATCCACGTATGGTAACAGGAAGACAGCTTTACTTCCCTTGATCTTATAGTATAAGCATCTTTAAACTTTATTTTCCACAAAGACGAAAGAGGTCAAAACCTTATCAAATGTAGGGTATCACTTTTGAGAGGTTTGATGTAAACCATATATTGATATGCTTAACTTATAAACCATGTAAGTTCCATCTGGATCCTGAAATACTTCAAATTGTACCATATATAAACCTCTTCATAAGGGTTTTTTTGATTCAGGAGAGCGATTTTGACAACTATTTAATGTAACTCTATATCATCTTGAGCTGCAATTGCCATAATCAGTCAAAATGTATCCTACGAGGACACAGGAGAAAAGGTAACATTAAAATCAACCTTTCTCCTTGAGTGAACCATCAGGCAACTAAGCGAGCCCATAAACTGCTAAAATTTATCCTGAAATCCTTTAAGTCTTAAAACTTATTTACAACTAATAGGTTTGAAGTTTCACTGCAAATCAACTAGCTCCTAGACCTTATTATGTTTCATGACTTGCATCTCATCAGTCATTACATCCCACTACAAATCCGCATTAGGTCCAAAAACAACTTCTGTAAAAGTAACTAGATTCGTAATGTGTCTAACATCATAATCTTGTTCACTAAATAGACTATTTAATCAGATGAGATAGTAGTCGTCTTGTTCTAGCAGATTTACACAACTGCATTAGATTTTATACCCCAGGAACCTCTGTATGTACATGTTTGAGTTCCTGTTCTTTTACAAGCACGATAAAAAGAACTAGATCTACTGGATCTAATTGTATGAGTAGTGGGTACATAATAACTGTAGTATCACCCTGCTATCATCTGAAGGATTAAAGGGCCCACCATCAACAAAGACATCGTATTCCAAAAACTTGGTTGTTTATGATTCCACTATTCCGATCCCTCCTCTAGCCTTTAGAGTAGTGGAAATATCTGACTAAATAGCAATGAGTAGAACAAGCATGCAATTTGTGTTTATAAGGATTATAATACTATAATAGGGCAGCCCCATACATGAATGTGTGTAAGGTTGAATTTCTACCCTTTTAGATAATTAGGTAGATTAGTCATATTTTGCATTGACTTTTTCATGTCCTTTAGGGTGCAGTCACGCCTTTCGGTAACACACCATCTTGCTCAGGACTACTTGGCATAGTGAACTTAGTCACTATTTCAATTGATTCCATATGCCTAGCAAACGAACCTTTTCATAACCTGAAACATCATGTTTTCCATGATATTTTCCTCTACGGTCATATCTGACACTCTGGATGGATTTTTTTTAATTGGTTCTCAACCTTCAATCTTTAAGCAAGAAAACATAAACTGTAATGGGAATAATCATTAACAAATGTCAGACTACATTTAGAATTGCACAATTTAACTATTTAAGGTCTACCAATATCCATATGTATCAGACTCAACAAGTCAGAAATACAAGTTAACCTCTTTATCCTTATTTCAGTCAACTTACTCCTGAAATAGTTAAGACATGTTTCTAGATCATTATAATCTAAAATTGAAAGAAAGGTTTCCTTAATCAATCTCTCAACCCTAGCTCTAGAAATGTGGCTCAAAATTTTATGCCACACCATGTATGACTTATCATTCATCATGGTTCTTCTTTCCATGACTTGTTCGGTAAGATATGGAGAAGCACATATCTAATTCGAGGTAAGACATATTTTATACAAATCTATGACAAGGAATTTATATCATTATGTT
>JANSVA010000218.1:2612081-2622953 GCA_025504915.1 Erythroxylum reticulatum | reverse complement strand
TTGCCCCATAGATGATTCACTCGTGGGAGTTTCTGTATGGTTTTTGAGCATACCCCTTAGTTAACGGTAACACATTGGAACAGAGAGGAAAAGAAAAAAAAAGAGCAGGGGTTTTTTGATCAACTAATAAAGCTGAAGTTCAAGATGTGATCTAAGCTGTTTATATATAACTTAAAATTCAGGGAAGTTACACTGGCATATATACGAGTGAGTATGTGTGTATGTTTATACTTTAGTATTGCTATACAGTTTTTCTGCTGCAGCTTGCTTTTCCTGACAGAAAAAGAGGTGAAAGGACATGTAAAAGAGACTTACAAAGTTTTGATATTGTACGCTCCCAAGTTTTCAATACCAATTGAAGATTTAAATGAAGAGAAAAGACATTAGTTCAATTGCATAGATTCTAGTTTGTCACAGTTTCTATCTATCCTCAAGTATATACACTTGTTCACCCTAAGAATCAGCCATCATTAAGCATTCTGTGACAAAAGAGTAAGCCGGATTAAGAGTAATCTCGTATAATTTATAAGTTATTACGTGCATTTGGCATGATATTAAGTTTGTTAATGCTCCTTTATGGGGATTGGAAACAAGTACGGGCTTGGAATGTGGTCCATAGGACTTTGTCCTGACTAGCTGACCAGTCAAGTGCGGGGTTCTTCTATTGTGAAGTAAGACCTGATGATTGTTGACAGCAATCGATGAACACCAGAAGCCTTGAAATCCTGAAGTCTTTTATTATTTAAAAAAATCGAATTACTTGAATAAATAAACTAGAAATATTTCTAGGAAATATAAGACCGACTCCATTCCTTAAGTGGACAGTAAGTGCTGAGTAGTTGCTTACACCTGTTTCTTGTTTTGTCACCTCACTGACCATCTTTTTCTTTTTTCTTTGGGGGAAATAATCATAAAAGAAACAGAATTAAACAAATTAAAAGAGAGAAAACTAAACAAAAATATTGAGATGTATTTCAATTAATGTCTTTATAAGTTTTTAATTAAATTCCTTTTTTTACATTAAGGTTTTAACAGTTTTGTTTGAATTTCTTTAAAAGTATTTTTTTTGGGATATAAGATCTCAACTATTCTATGAAAATATATTTCAATTATAATAAATGAACTAAACCATTTTTATTTTGATTTTCATAATAATGAGTTTAAGCAAAATTATAAGTTAATACAAAATATGTCTATCATACTATACTCTTCTTTATTCTAAACTATACTTTAAATAAGAGAATTAAGATTAAATTTTTATTTTATTTTGTGATTAAGGTTTTAAAAGTTAAAAATAATTAATTACATAGTTAATCAGACAATTCAGAAAAACTAAAATTTGGTTTGGCTTGACTCGTAGAACTGATCACAAGAACTTATTCAACACAAGTCATACACCAATTAACTGTTAAGCATCCCAATAACATAATTTTTTTACATATGTACAGGACATATGAGACGAATCCAACAGAAGCAAAGCAGTAATAGTAGTACGCATGTGTCTTGAAACTGCAGCTAAGTTCATCCTTCTTATCTTTATACAACTCTTGTGGCATCTTCTGATCACCATCAAGCTTGGCTTCCTACTACAAACAATAATATTGTTTGTCCTTAAGTTTTAGTATATGCCTTTATGATATGGACCCAAAAACTATGGTCTCAGTCTCACTGCCACTGCAAAGGTGGGTTTTTGGTGGGTGAAGCTTTAACACATCTCCTGCGTCTCTGTCTCTGTGTCTGTCTCTCTATCTCTATCTGACAAACGTCACAAAAACAAATAAATTTAAAAAGGGGTATCCGAGCTTAGTAATGTTTGTACCTGCAGAGTTGCCTGGACCGAGGAACTGAATGTTGACGGGACGAGAAAATGGAGGTGACCATAAGTAAGAACACAGAGTCCAAGACGAGAGCTTTTGTGAGTGTGCGTGGTGGTTTAGTGGATGGTTTTGTGTGGAAAGAAAGTAGGTAATGGGTAGAAGGGTGATTGGTTCAGAGACCTCAGAAGTCAGAAGTGACTTTTGCAGATGGCAACAAAAAGATCAAATTTTTTAAGGGAGTGCCCATTTAACCAACGACAAGTTAGTGATGAGAAAAAGGTTTTGAGTAACCCAAAAAGTGGCACAGCTCACGTTAACCAACAAGGAAGCCGTGGAAAGGTCTAAAGAGAACAGAGTTTCAGATGGCTATGTAAAATATGTGTAGCAGTCAGTCTCAGTCAGGAAGCAGCGGGGGCATAAAAAGCTGAGAGCTTTGGCTTCGTTTAGAACGATGATCGGTTGCTTACAAGTTAAGTAAGGGGAAAATGACGACTTTGCATTTTCCCAATTTGATTCAATGCTTGGCTTGATGGGGTCACATTGTGGTTAAAGAAACAGAGGAATGGTGAATGTTGAAAAAGGGTTAAAGAAACAGGGGAATGGTTAAAGAACAGGGGAATGCTACACTATAAAGACCAATGGTTCAACTCATTTAAAATTATTGATTCGTCAAATAATTTAATTATAACACGTAATTTTTGATTAATTGAGATGCTTTTTAATCGTAGAACTACTTTGGTAACGAGTATACAAGAGTGAAAATTTCATTTAGGTATTGGATAACTAATTAGTCTAAAACTCGCTCACTTTTAGACTAATGTTATTTAGATATTAGGTACCAATTAATTGAAAGAGTAGCATAAATGAATGAGAAAATTCAAGATAAACCAGAAGATGAGTTTGACCAAGGCTTCAAGCCAAAAGTGATACCTTATAATGGTGTCATGTGCATAGGAGCTTGCAAGGACTTTTTTTACTATTAGCTGCGTTGATCAAGACAAGTAGACATTAGTACGCGACATGGGAATTCAGAGGAGTTCAAGCATCTCAGGCTCCAAAAGAGCAATTTATTTCTAAACTAACATCAATTGTTCACCAATCACGAATGAGTTTCTGTATTAGAAGACAACACGATTCATTGTAATGACTGCCGAATGAATCATAAACACAGACATAACATGTTTAAAATCAATCCAATATAGAGATAGATTCCAAGTAGCAACATCATCTCCAGTAATGGATCCTTTTAATGAGCGATCCGAGTTCCATTCGAGATTCTCAGTTAAGTATTATTATGAATATGCCAAATAATTTCAAAACTGGCACTGTGAGCTACTATACAATGAAGAATTTTTGTCAATTTGGAGGAGGAACTCCTTTATCCTCCTTGCATTGTTTTGGTAGTTTGTGGGGAATAGACTAATAGCTAACCTGGAGTGCTTCTAAAGTTGGCGACGTATAACAACGGAAGTCATTGAAGCTTGAGTTCCTGACCTCTTTGGCATTAAAAATGAAGATAGATTGATAGTTAGACGAAGTCAGGCTGGCCGGTTGAAGTTAAGCAACGATGCCACATCCGGCTGTTAGGGTCGACAGCCCTGGGATAAGCAATGACTTCAGGGATGGGAAAGTAGACATAGTGAGTGTTGCATAAGCCTACAGTAATTCCACTGTAACCAGCAAATGCACCATGGACCTGCCAAAATCCACAGTCCAGTCAGCTTTGGTAATCATAGCACAGCAACAGGTCACTGTTCCCGGGATTTCAACTAACTCCATTCAGCTTCGAGAAGTCTTGAATTGAAGGTCACCCTATGTGCTAAGGAACACATCCGGTCAAATTTTAGTTCTTTGGTCATGTATTCAAATACAATTTTATATTTTTCTCCACTTCTTATAAAACAACTGTTCTGGTTGTCGATTTTGGAGGAGAGGAACTAATAAGGCCAGGCAAGCAATGTTTGAGCATTACAGGCAAGTTTCAATACCCAAAGTGTTTGAACAAGTACTCGTGAATAAAACACTCCCTATTAACCGTGTACCTCTGGGATGTAGCTACTTCAGCCATTTCCAACATAAGTTTCGTACTGCAAGCTGTAAAGAAGAGGAGAAGTAAGTATGACTTACAGCATTCTGCCCAAGAACAGTGCATAAAATTCCATCAGAAGCATTTGCACGGCATGCACGAATCATGTATGTTGGATCAATGTACTTCACATCAGCATGGATTCCAATCTCCCTGAAATATTTTTTCGTCTGGCCAGCAAAACAGCAAAGCGTCAAAATGTAAAAAGACAAAGCTTTTGAAAGAAATAACCCCAAACTTAAACTGACAATAATCTGAAAGTTACTGTTATTTAGTTGATTCAATAAAGTGACATTTATATTCTAATAAAAGGAAAGACTAGCATATAGAAATGTTAAGACCAAAGTTCTGGGACTAATACATTGCCTTTAGATAACAAAACTAACTGCAGTTCTAGTAATATGTTCCCTAATGGACAAAATTTGCCTATTTGGCGAGCGACTATTAGACAAAACAGACTTTCATTCTTTTGATAAAATTCACCAAATTCTCAGGTGTTACTGGCATCATAGATAACCAATTTGCCAGTAAATGAAACTGCTAACCTCTTGTTGGATGTGGACACCGATATCTCCGAGTACAATGTTTCCAGATGCATCTTTAGCATTAGTTTTCTCAACAAAATTCTGCATCAAGTGTCATCAATATTCTCCTTTAGGAAACAAGACATGGTAACATAGAATCTGTCGAACTCGAAAGACCTGAAACTAGCAGCTTGCCAGAATAGATAAACAAATATGTTCTTGCAAACCCCTATGCCAGCTACATTTGTAATTCATATGTGAGAGAGATTCCAATCAGGTATGATGACTCAGAACTATAATAAAAAGTGTTTAGAAGAAGATAGGAAGGGAAGTCTACAGGTTATGAGCAAGGAAAGAAAAAGTTTTCAAATTGGAGAGAAAGAAGACCTCAAAAAATTTTCCAACTTCCCTGCTGCACAATCATGTAGAAAATGATTGCTCAATCATTGCGGTAGGTGAAGTTATAAAATCTATAATGGTGAATCATTTAGTAATTTACCCAAAAATGTATGTGTCAAGAAAAATAATAACATAAAGAACCTGTCCAGCTCCCTCAGCTACACAGAGAACAGCCGATCCCTTTGTCTCAATTAGGTATTTTAGATGTTTCAGAACACCATGAGGACTGTGCAAATGAAATGGCACCTAAACATACGCAAATAACAATTACTGTAAGCAGGATTTTAAAAGCAAGTTTAAATTGTCTCAAGGTTCAAGTACCTCAGGTATTAAGCATATGTCAACTTGTCCACTGGCTAACGCTGCATGCATAGCTATAAATCCACTGCTACGGCCCATCAGTTTCACAATGCCGATGCCATGGTAAGCACTATGTGCCTGTCCAACCAATTTAACATTGAAAGGGACCTAAAATATGTTTAAGTTAGTAACAAAATAGTACAAATCAGCTCACCTCAATGTATGCAGAATTTATTGCTCGCTGTGCTGCTTCAACGGCAGTATCAAAACCAAAAGTTTTGTCCATCAACAAAATATCATTGTCTATAGTCTTTGGCACACCAACTACAGCCACCCGCAACCTTCGTTTACGACACTAAAACCACAAATGAAAAAGAAATAAGTACTTCAGAAAACTATATGGAGGATATGAGAAAGTATCTCTAATTCTAGGAACTACTCTTTATAAGATCTTCAATAAGTAGTCTAGAAATCCATTGATGAAGCAATTATCCAGAATGAAATAATATGGAAGTAATATCATTTCGTGTCAACTTGAAGAGGAATGAACTTCATCCTATCAAGTTCATGCAACTCCACTTCCATGATAGTATGAAGCCTAATTTAAACTACAACTCAGTTGCAACTCAAGACCTCTTCCCTAACTTACAGCTCTCAACTCAGATTTTGTAGGCAATGCAGCAATGCTATACTTTCTGTTGCCATCTTTGCTCATTCTGTTATGTTCTCCTGTCAAACTTAGTGTATTATCTTCAGACAATATAAGCACCCAAAAGTTTCATCCTTTACTCTATGCACAATAGGACACAAAAGAGAAGTACTTTAAAAGATCATTCCTTTATGATAAGTGACAATGGAAAACAGTAAAATGACAGTCTGAACAACCTCATTATGAATTGCATTGGCACCAGCATGCGTACCATTCCCACCCAACACAAAAAGCATGTTGATTCCTCTTTCCTGCAGAGTTAAGGAAAAGAAAATCAAGCCACTTGAAGCTCTTTCCTGATACAGTTGTATTTACCAATGAAGTGCACAAGAGTTCAAAATCTTAACAAACAAAAAAGGACTGAATACCTGCATACTGTCTACAATGTCACTAACATCTGGCCCTCCTCGTGAAACTCCTAGCAAGCTTCCACCAGAGAGATGGATATTTTGAACCACTTTTCTAGATAGCTAAAAGGAAGAGAAAATTCTTAAAAATCAATTTCAAATTCATAAAGAGCAAAAGGTTTTGTTTAATGCTTCACCAATTCTTCTGCAATTATGATAGAAATATAAAAAAGCAGTATATACCAGTATCTCATTTAATTCCTTGTCAGAAAATCCACGATATCCAAAAGGAATCCCCACTATGTTTTTGACACCATATATTTCAAGTGTGATGACAATCTGCTCCAAATAAACCCCATTTATCAGAAGAGATGGAACTTTAAACACTAAACGTGTCATGTCAACCTCCAAAGAATGCATCGTTTGCAGTAGAAAAGAAGAAAAAAAATGTCTAGGAAATGCAATTCCTGCAATTAGTTTTCATCAAGAATTTTGATGAGTATAAATAGAGGGTTGACATGTATGCATACTGACGTGTCTGATCACATCGTTGAGGCCAGGGCACAATCCACCACAAGTAACAATTGCTGCCTTCACTTCTTCTGGTTTGAAGTATATTTTCTCCCGAGGGCCAGCACGATGAACCCTGTAAGGATTTCGGGTCATATCAGTCACATTAGAAGATAAAAATTGTTCAAACCTGTTCATATCATGTATAAGATTCACAATTACATGTCCTCTCAATTAAAGAAAACTGAAAGAGAAGGATATTTACCATTGTTCAACCCAACTACAATCAGGATCAATGCACTCAGCTCCAGCAGATGTGGGAGATGAAAAATGTATGACCTACATTAGGGAAAGATGATGTCCATCAATAACTGCTATTACATTGATCGGTTGATCAAAGAAAAGTCTCAACTTTCTTGTAATGGAGCTTCAATCTTCAAAATTTTGGTAATGCAGCACTATCAGCCATTCATGCTTGACTTGCAAATATTGGCAATTAAATTTCCATATTGGTCATTCTTTGGATATTATTATCTAGTGGAATGTTAGTCAAAACTTGAGAATTTTTACTTCAGAAGAGGACACATAGGTTCTGATGATGGGTCACTGAAAAATGGGGAGCAGTTGAAATGAAAGGGCACATCCAACACCATCCTTTAAATAGATTTGAAAAAGAATAACTAACTACTAGTTTTTTTCCATAAGGATCCAATATGCATGCAAAAAGAACTAAATCTTCGGGAAACAAAAACCAAAAATTTAGTTCCAAAAGACCGTATGGCAAAGGTCAAAAACACCTTAAGAAGCACCCTATCATTGTTATTGATATATCCATGCCACTCCTCATCAGAAGGATAACCATCCACAAAATCTTCCGTCGGAGTCCTGTGAATTTAAAGCAGTTAGGCTTGTAGGATCTCAATGAAGCAAGCAAATCTCTTCTTTAACAAAATAATGCCACAATAAGAAACTTGCACAGAGTAAGATCTAAGAAAAAGAAGATAAACATATCCAGAGCAAAGCAGAAATAACACCTAATTTAACAATTCAAAATAAATCACTAAGATTTAACAAAATCAGCTTCGCTAAACAACTAGAAGAAAGCTAACAATTCAGTATGATCCCATAAAAAGCTCTTGAAAACCCAGAAAGTGAAGAAGCAAACAAAGCTACAAAAATCACTCAAACTAAACCACTAGTCCCTCCACAACCCACAAACCAACTTTACCAGCACCACTCAACAGAAGCAAAAACGTGATTATCATGATCAAAAAGTCACCTCATTTTGAGACAGAAAGTGGAAGGAATGGACTCAGCGTCAGGGAAGACATCCGTCAAGTGAGGGATACTAAACCTCCTCTCGAAATCCCTCCTGTACTTATCTTTCCAACCCGGGTCGCTAAATTCAATCGCCGTACTCTCGCTCCGACCATGTGCCGAAACACGACAACCCTTCACGCAGGAACTAGGACAAGCAAAGCCAAGGGATCCCCGGTGCCGTAGAGGAAAAGCCAGCTTGAGGCAGCCGAGGGAGAAAGTGGTGGCAGGCGAGAGAGTATCCATGAAACAGTGGTGCTTTTCTTCTTCCTTCCAGTCTCTTTACCAGTGCGTGATCGATGACAAGACAAAGTGTGTTGCTCGTAGGCTCAGAAGACCGAGGAACAAGAACAAGGACATGTTATGTCTTTGTGAAGAACAGTTAGTTGTCAACAAGAAACTACTTGTATTTTGCTTCACTTGTGCTACTGTGACTCGGTCTTTTCTTTTTCCGTTTTCTTTTTTTTTTCATCTTCTTTTTTATTACTTAGTCAGGTTTTTAAATTTAGGGATAATTATTAAAAAAACCCAAAATTTCTTAAATTTGTTAATTATAGCCCGAAATTTTTAAAGTAGCAATAAAATGTTTAAAAAAATTTTAATTCTACCCCAAGCTTAAAAAAGTGGCAATAAAATGTTTAAATTTTTAATTTTCTTTAATTCTAGTTCGACGTTATCTGCTATTTTCTCAATGTCCTCAATCATTTGTTTTATATTTGTTCTTTTGACGCCCCAAATTATTCTTGCATTATAATATATTGTACCAGTGAGTTCTTAGTTTTTAGTTTATTCTCTTGATGCCCTTAGGATGAAGGTATCGGCGCTGCATAATTTGAAAATAGAAAGGTGTGGACGTCGATAAAATAAACTGAAAACGAAAAAAATTGAAATCAAAGCATAAGGTCATCGATGATACGTAATTTGAGTCAGGTCATTTTTTAATAACGTCATTTTAATTATATGATTAAACAATGTCGTTTTATTAATCTTAATTCGTTGTGTTAATTTTAGTTGGCGTGTATTAATAGTTAAGATTTCTAAAATATATGGTAAGTTATATCAACAAATTTAACAAAAATACTAATGTCGGATTAGAATTGAAAAATTGAAAGTTTGAACATTTTCTTGCTACTTTTTGAAATTCGGGTTGTAATTGAAAAAATTAAAATTTTAGATTTTTATTGCTGTTTTAAAATCTTTTGACTTTTTTATTAATTAACCCTAAAATTTAAGAGTAAAATAGACCCACATTTTTATTTGATTTGTTTTATAAACATTACCGAAACTTATAATATTTTTCGGAAAATATTTTTATTAATACTTATAATTGAGTTTATAACTTTGATAAAACTAATGGAGGTAGTACGGAAATTTTAACCCTTTTTGCCTTAGCATTTATTTAACAGTTGATGCCTTTATATAGGCACGCTTACAATCAAAAGGAGAAAAAGAAAGAGAAGCTCTAGAATGGCAAGGCACTAATGAGTATCACAAAACGCTAGGCTTGGAGTAGAAAAAGTGGGTCCTTGTCCTGCTTAGCTGGGGGGTCCCGAATAAAAACAAAAAGAGTCTCCTCCGTTTTTTGTGTAAAAGCTAGAAGAGTCTCCTTCCTCGTTTGTAAGTGTCGCAGCTCTGGGTAGATCTTCATAGGAGGACGATGAAGCTTCTGCTCCTGGTGTGCGCTCTTTTTATAGGCCCCTGTAAGTTGGAGTATACACATCGTGTATACCCACTTTAAGTAAGAGTGTCTCGAATGGGCCTCTGGACAATGCTTTCGTGAAGATGTCGGCTAGTTGTGAGTGAGAAGTGACTGGGAGCAGGTGGACGATCCCTTCTTGTACCTTGGTACGTATGAGATGACGGTTGATCTCTATGTGCTTGGGGCGTTCGTGGAAGATGGGATTTTCGGTAATATGAATGGCTGATTTGTTGTCACAATAAAGGTAAGCTGCTCCTTTATGCGTAAAGCCGAAGTCTTTCAGTAGATAGACTAACCACTGGAGCTCGCAAGTTATAGCAGCTAAGGCCCGATTAAGGATAGCATTAATTTTTCAACCTGATTAATATCTGTATTATCTGATCTTAAAAAATGAATATGAAAGTTAAAAAATAGATTTTAAATAGATTTTAAATAAATGTTAAAAAATGAATGTGAATATGAATTTAAATATGGGTCTAATAATAATCTGAATCGATGGATACCCATACCTAATCTGTTTTTATATATTAACTCTTTTTTTTCAGTATATATATAATATCTCACTTTACTCTTATATAATTTACTAGCCAGCATATTAATTGGTAAAACACTATTGCGTAATTAGTAATTACTGAAGTTTCAAATGGTAACATTAATTGGTACATATATAATTGTTTGCATCTTGCCATCTTTATTAAAAGAAACGTACTTAAGAAATCACTGAAGGGAATAAATCAATTAGATACAAAACCTAACAAAAAATTCCAAATTAATCGACGAAAATGTTCCAACTTCCAAGTTCCTTCAACAGCTTCAACCTCAAACGTTCCAAGTTACTAGCCACTGCCGTCTCAAACTTCAATTTGATCGTCACACGCACAAGCTCGTCACTTGCAACTCGCAACACACAAGCTCATCAGTTGTCACTCAAGTCAATATATCTCCACTTGCCAAGCTATACCCGTTGGTCGCATCACACATGGTGTGTACGGTAATCTCCTGACGTCACTCCAACTCGCACTTGTCTTACAATACGTTGGTGTCTTTTTTTAAAATACAAGTTCTTTCTGCATTCGTACACTCAACGTCATCTACCAACTACCATCGAAGAGTGAGGTAAATCCAATACTATTTATTATTTCTAACGTCATCAACCACCTACAC
>JANSVA010000218.1:2597456-2611981 GCA_025504915.1 Erythroxylum reticulatum | reverse complement strand
TTGATCTCACTAAAGCATAAGGTTGGACTAGTTGGAAATAAGCATACTAAGATCACGCTGCTTATAATTTCCATGCTGCACATCCATGCTTGATCCATGTCATTTGGTTATATCAGCATACGTGACCATTGATGGTTCTAGTTATGTTAATTGTAACGAAAGATGCTTTGATCCTATATTGATATGATTAATAGATCGGATTGTCTGAGGATGCATACAGCAATGATAGCACAATTATGAGTACTCATAAGGTTAATATACAATTTTAAGGTAGCACATAGAACTCAAGTGGGAGATTGCAAGGATTTTTAATCAAACACATGGGCTTATATGTGTATAATTGTATATAAAGGCTATCATATAAAGTTGAGCCTAATTAATTAAAATGACCTAATATGTTTATGATATTTTGGACTTCATGCATCTATTTTAAGTGTGGGCTCTATATGTGTAGAGATCGGGTTTATAATTTCTAGTTTTATAATGGGCCAAACTATAAATTAAATTAGGGTTTTACCCTAATATAAATAGTTATGGTTCCCAAATTAAACGTAACCAAAATTCTTATCTGAAATCCCATCATCAGAGAGAAAGCAGAGAATTACAGAAAACTCTGAAAAAAAGGGACTACGTTCTAATTTGGAAGACAAAACTGTAAAACTCTAGTGTAGATTTTACAATGAATTCAAGTATGCTTCCGCTTTATTTTATTCTTGATGATTTGTCATGAATAGTTCATGGATTTTAAAGGGAATAACATTCCTACAATGGTGGCTTATTTCTTTGATTTCTAAGAAATCAAGGCAGAACCAAGGAACACGTAAAAACCAGTAACTGATTTGCGTGAGTCCGGACACGTTGTCCAGTTGGAGTCTGAGAAAGCGCGAAGGTATGTTGCAGAGTTCGTTGGGAATAAAAGGCCTTGACCAGGTGCCTTTTTGAGGTACCTTAACACACGGTTGATGGCTTCTAGATGCTCGACGGTTGGTCTGTCAAGAAACTGGGATAACTGCTGGATAGGAAAGCTGATATCCGGTCTTATAATGGTAAGATAAAGCAGCTTTCCGATTATGCTTCGATATTTGCCGACATCTGTGTATGGTTCACCGGAGGCTATAAAGTGCGTGTATGGAGCCATAGGTGATGAGGCTGGTTTGCAGTAGAGAAAACCAGAGTCTTCTTCCCGTTGTGACAAATTAATGCCAATGGAGGATCGTGCCACCTCTAGTTCGAGGAAAAACTTTACTGGTCCAAGGTCGTTAATCTGGAAGGTATCGTTTAGAAACTTTTTTGTTGTTTCAAATAGTGAAAGGTAGGTGCTTGCTAGAAGAACATCGTCTACATAAATCAGTAAGATGATAAATTCACAACCTTGTCTTTTGGTGAAGTAGCATGATCGAAGACGGACTAGGAGAAGTGGTCAAAAATCAGTGTGGAGGTCAGTTTGGCATGCCATTGACGACTGGCCTGCTTGAGTCCATATAGACTTTTTTTAAGTTTGCAAAGAATCTTGGGATCAGGCAAGTAAAGACCAGGCGGAGTCTTCATGTAGACCTCTTCATGGAGGTCTCCATGGAGGAATGGATTGTTGATGTCCAGCTAGTGAAGACGCCAGTTTTGGGAGGTTGTGAGAGCAAGTAGAACCCGAATTGTGGTGTGTTTTACAACTGGGGAGAAGGTTTCTGTGTAGTCCAACCCTGCTTGTTGGGTAAAGTCTCATCCAACCAGTCTGCTCTTGCAGCGATGAAAGGAGCCATCTTGATTATATTTAAGTTTATGTACCCACTTGCAATCGATGGTGGTCTTGCCTGTTGGTAGGTAAGGTCCCACGTTTGATTTTTTTTCCAAGGCTTGTAATTCTTCCTTTATTGCGTTCTGCCATTCGATGTGTTTTATTGCTTCATTATAAGTGGAAGGGACTTTAGAAGTGTTAATGGACATAGAGAGGGAATTGTATTAAGGGGATAGATGTTGGTAAGATAAGATAGACCAAACTATGTGTGGTGAGGTATGGGGTAAAATAGGGCAGTCATAATCTTTTAGATGGGAAGGTGTTTTTAAGTGTCATAGCAGGGAGAGTTTGAAAGAGTAGGAAAGATTAGATTAGGAACTGAAGGGTTGACAGAGGGTAGATGTTGGAAGGGAAAAGTATCTTCATAAAACCACACATCTCTTGATAAGAAGAACTGTCTTGTTTCCAAATCCAACAATTTGTACCCTTTGGTTCTTGTTGAAAACCCCAGGAAAACAGATTTTCTTGCTCTGGTGTCTAGTTCGCCTCTGTTTGCTTCCTTTGTTGAGGCTGATTTGATTTTAATAATTATTTAATAGAAGTTTTATTTTAAAATTTTCATAATATTTAATTTAAAACAATAAGTATGAATATATATATATATTTGTAATTTTATCCATTTGATAAAAAATACATTTGAACCCAAAGCAAAATATTTTGTGCTTTCAAACTTATTGTGTGTAGCTAACAATTTATATATTTGACTGAGTCTACAAGGACTACCAGTTTGTCACCAGCAATACAACATAATTGGGTTTAGAATTTTATGAAATAGGATATACATAACAATTTAATAAAATACTTTTCTAATTCAGATCAAAATATGTATTCCTATTGAAACTTTATACATAACTGATAACTTTGAGTAATATACATTATATTCAAATTTTGAACCATTAGACCTTGGTAATTAGTTCAATTTGAGTCTTATATTTAAAATTAATTATAATTAATTAATTAATTCTATTAATTCTTTAATATATTCTAATTTTAATTAAATCTTTTAACCCTTAAATTTTTATTTTATTAATTTAACTTTTGATCTCATTTAAAATCAGGACCCATAAAAAAATTTTCGTGTTAAACGACTCTTGATAGTTGCCAAAACTTTCACTTCATGGCTTTCAACTATAAAGGCCAAAAGCCCGTTGTCGTTCACTTCGGCTTCAAAAATGTGAATCATCATAATATATTATTTTTATATATAATAATTATATTAACCATAAATATCACTATTCCCGTCTTTGTTCATAGGCAACGAGTTTATATATGAGTGATCTTATTTATTGAATATTCTAAGAATAAATAATAATAATAATAATAATAATCGATAAGTTTGAGAGGTTTATGAATTCCAGTAAATTTTCCTTTGTGATTGGCTGAAGACCGCAAGTTACCATAGTCTTGGAGTTCTTGTCTTTCCTACGAAGTGGGAACTACAATGTTGGCTAACTTCAGCCACACAAACAATAGACAAAACATATTAACATGTGCCCTCTTTGAACCAAACCTTATATTCCTTAGAGTGTAATTGTCCAAGAACTCACATCAAACATATGTGTAACTATGGCCTATATTGATTTTGCTTTAAGGCCAACCCAGAACCTAAACCGCCATTTTTGTTCCTTTCAAGTAAAGCACTACTACGTACGTTATTATTAACAAAAATTTCCGTTTATTTGATATTTCTCTTCATGGCGGTAGAGACATTTGGGGACTGAGCTTGAATAAGTCAACTGAATTAACTTCCCTAACTGTCATTTCTCCCTGAGACATCCCCATCTTAATGTCCTCTTCATTACAACTGTTGTATAGCCCTCAGACCCACGAGTCCATATCCTTAAAACGATTATATATTAATGTTTTTAGGCGCACTTACACGGCACAAGAACACAAGTAAAACCATAAGGTAGAAGCCAGGACCGGCAAGTTATTCTCTTCCTAGTCTTGATTATCCATTCAGCCTCTGTATCTGTTTTTCTTACATGTTCTTCTTAGGGTGCTTTCTTTTCAGTTAATGGTAGTCAGTGAAACCTTGTACAGGTTGGTCAGATGATGCGAGACACGAGTCATATAATGTCCAAAGACGAGCTGAAGATTCGAGGAGAGCTGGAAATGGATATAGAGAGAGATTTGGAGCAAGAAATTAAAGATGGAATATACCATCTCGCCATAAGATTGCACCACCTTTATCAGCAGCAGAAAGAAAGGAATGTAAGAGAAGTATCAGAATCAGGTACTGATAAAGAGAAAAAGAACAGAACATTCTCTGAAGTAAACATAACCATAAAACTGGAGGGTGGAACCAAGGTTGAGATAAAAGAGAGCAAGAAGGAGATTCCTGAAAAGGGTAGGCCAAAGACAAGAAGATCAGATCATTTTCATGGCTTCATAGCTAGTAAAACCAGCAAGTTTGATTGGGCAAAGAGTCTCAGATCATAATCACTTGACATTGGGCTAGGCATGAATAATCTTAATAAGTTTGACAATTAGCTGTCCGTGGCTGCGACAGTTGAACGTAAATGTTGATGCTAAGTGACCCGAATCCGGTTGGAAATATTATTAGGGAGTGATTAATTACATTGTATTACTCTATTATTATTATTATTATTGTGAAATGTTATTTATTTACATGTGAAACTAATAAATTGTGGCTGTTTTGTTTCGAGTGATAACACATTATGGAAATTATAATTTTGAGAATTTTTTGGTTAAGGAGTAGTAGCCAAAATTAATTTCATGAAATTGAATGTATTTGTATATAGCTGAGTACTAGACAAAAACAATTTAGTCTACATTCTAATCTGAGTGAGTTTCGTAATTAATTTATACAACAATAACAATTCAATAAAAATTTTGTTGATACGTGAAATTTAAAGAGGTCTAGTAATACGAAACCTTATTTTTAATTAATAAAGAAACTATTTTCGATAAATTCACATTATATATACACACACACATACAATAAATATAGAACAAGATAAAAATAAAATAAGTAAAAAAATAGAAGACATAATTTAGTTAATTAAACAAACCATTACAAGAAAATAGTTAGGCTAAATAATAATATATAAAAGCTAAATAACTAAAAGGAGAGTACTATATAATAAATATTTAGGTTCAATATAAGACATAAGATTAAAAGAAATTTATTTATGATTAGTATTAGAAAAGGGATTTAATTATTGGCTGACTAATTAAGCATCCATGCATAATATTTATAAGTGATAATCCAAATTTTATTTGGTAAATATAGGTAAAATTAAATAAAAAATCAATTGCAGGGGAGATAACTTCCACAAAGCCGACTCTGAAAATATTAATAATTAGATCTTTAAGTAAATATTAATTATCCAATTTATCTAGGAGTCCTTGTCCGTACCAAAAATGTTATGGGTCCTTTTTTCCAATTTAAAAATAAATTTAATTTAAAATTTCATCAACTCAAATTAAATACATCAATTTCAATTCAGATTGAATAGGATCAAATCGAATCAAAACCAACCGACATTGCCAATCCTATGATGTCATGACATCCAATGTGCTCATTGTTGGACCATTAATGTCCACTACAGCGATCAATCGTGACTAATAGCCAGAAAACTCCACACTTTCCAGAGTCGAAGCTGCTAAATCGGACGATGGTCTCTTCCAGGTCTTAAGTAAGTGCACGTTTGTTGATGGGAAGTGATGTTCAAATTAGGTGCAATTCATGTCTGAAATCTGAATGTTGTCGGATTATTGCAGTCTAAGTTGGCTACAGTTTAAGCATAATTTTCTAGTTAGTATAATGATGTTCTCTAATTCAATTTTCTCTTCGGCAATGATGCCTCTGTTCCATCAAGCATCTACTTATGATATTCTTGTAATTAAGAAAATTATCAAACCTTGACCAGCCTACATCTTGAAGTTGCCTGTAATTTCTTATCTCTGCAGACCTAAGTTTTTGATTTTGAATATGAATTTAAAAGTTTTTCAACTACTTTTGATATAATATGCAATATTTTAAAAGCCAAATTGAAAATTAAATCAATAAAATAATAAATTTAATATTTAAAATATTCAACCGGTATTAGATTGTCATAAAACAGTTTAAAGATTAAATAAAATTGAAGAAATTGAAATATAATTAAAGAGATTGTCCTTACTCGATGAATTTAAAACTTAATTGAAAAAAGAGACTATTAAATAAAAATTACTTATTTTATTTCAATTTATAAAAAGGATTAGCTTAAAAAAGACCAATTAATTAATAAATCAATCAATTTTTAATAGTAAGAGCTATTAAAATAAATTGAATTAAAAAATTAAAAATTGAACAAATTCATTGATCAATTCAAAATTTTGACGTTTGAACTGATCGAATCAGCTTGATTTTTTAATCATTGATAATTCATTGAATTAAAGTTTGCGAATTTGGTTTATGGATTTAAATAAAATATTTATTGAGATAGAAAATGTAATATCTTACTGTTTATAAAATGAGTGCATGGGGTGAAATGAGAATAAGTGACATCATCTCATATAAATATTAAGAAATATTTGAACAATTGGACTTTTTATATACTGTATTGGACTACGTATTTATATTAAAAACCAAAACAAAAACTATAATTCACTTAAAATTTAGAAATAATAGAACACAGAATTGTATTTTATATAATTAATCATAATTTATAATAAATTATAAATTATTACGTGCATTCAACGAATTACTTAGTTAAAAAATGATTGTTACGGATTGCTTATAAAAAAGAGTAATAATAATGAGAATGATCTAAGTATGTTCTTCAAACAAAGTTATATGTGCCTAATCGTAGATAACAAGTAGATTAGTTTACCCCATTCTTCATTTCCTGTTTCTTCACTAATGCCCAGCTTAGTATATGCCGAAGAGGCAGAAATCGCGCTATTTTGGTCGCATCGTATCTTTTAATGCTCAAAACACGTATATGAGACAAATGCATCAGCTTAATGAGCTTACATTTTGGTCACAATATTATGATCAATCACTGTCTCGTTTCAGGGTTTGACGAAGAGGACCAGATTCCCATATACAGGACCACATTTCCAGAATGCAGCTTTAATTGATTCTGGCTTTCAATAATTTTCCCGAATCAAGCAAAACCATCCTCGACTAACTCTATATGTCTTGCTGTTTAGTTTTTGCACACCAGAAGAAGCAAAACTAGTAACAATAGCAATAGTAGTACAAGCATTTGTCGTGCCACTTGAAACATCAAGCAACCATTCATAACCTGAAACATCGCACACCACCTTGCACAGAATTGGTAAACCAGCCAAAACATGCACGTTTACCTATACTTTACCTTATATAAGCAATCAGATTTGCCCTTGTAAACTGTGTTCCCTTTTCTTCTTTTTCTGCAGTTGTTGGGTCGAGCATGAGTTAAGGTTGCCTCAGTCATGATATGATTTAAGAGGGGGAAAAAATTATAGAAGTTGAGGATAAAAAGTTGAAAGGAGATTCTAGGGATCATAATGGGATTCATTCTATAGAAATGCATCAAAAGTCGAATCTTCAAGTTGTGGTTGTAGTTCAGCAGAAGAGTTCGAAAACAAAAGGCTGCGAAAGTCCGGGAAAAATTTTTAGATTTTATTTTAGATTTTATTAATTTTTGGTGCTGAAAGAGCCCACATGTTTCCTCCCAGATCATGTCATAATGGAAATGTACTTAAAAAAGACCAAGCTTTGTATCCATTCACTCCCTCAAAGCATGCATGGGACTTGCAGACATTTGGAGTTGAGTTTTCCATGAGACTTCAGACCTTGAAGATTGCTGATGCATTTTCTTTCCCAAGAACATACATTTGAACATGTGAAATATACTGAATCTAATCTTATGTGTTTGTATATCATGTAACCTTCCCAAGGAGACACATCAAGGACCTAACTTCTGGATTCTGAGTGTTGCCTTCTCTAGCTATATCTCAATCTAGAAATCAGTAATATGTTAGGTACTAACTGAAGATAATTGCAGAAAAAGAAAGAAGTTGGTGAGAGTGCAAAAGTAAATGTTATGTGAAAAAGGCTAAAAGAGACTTGGAACAGAAACAGGTCGGTGTAGGAAGGAGGTCCCATGATGAAGCTTTACTTCGATTGAGCATTAAAGCTGGAAAGAGTTATAAGAACCTTCAGGGGACAAAACTAGTTACAAAAAAGAGAAGTAGGCAAAGGTGGAGAAAAAGAAAAAAAAACCTTAATGAATCCACATTCTGTGGAGGAAGAACTTGCACTCTTTCTCTAGTACACATGTACATGTGAAATGCAGCTTTTTCACTATAGTTCATATCCTGAAAACTTGGTTCAACATGATTCATCAGACTCCAAGATCAATCACCAAAAACCCATTTCTCAGTTTCCATTTTAGTACAGATTTTGTCACTGTTAGATTGCAGAACATAAAGTAAAGACAAAGGAGTGAAACTCACAAGCATGAACAGGTTTCAGAATGCACTGAAGAAGGTAATTAAGAAAAGGCAGTGAGGTCAATGATACTCCCATTAAATTTTAATTATGCAAACCCCCTTAACAGGATAAATACCCACATGATCTTCCTGATCCTTCTAGCTATACCTCCAACCTTCTTGCTCTCTCCCTAAAAACCCAGAAAAAAAGAGTCAAAATAAAGATAAGAATCAAAACGAAGAACCCTAAACCCTCCTAAACTCTTTGACCTACTGAGCAGAATTCTGATCCAGTAAACATACTTCTCACACTACTCTTTCCCTGAAAAACCCATCTTTCGCTATATAAACCCCAAAAGATTTGATCTTTTTTATTTGCCACTAGCTTGTTTCTCTTCTAGGGTTTCTTACCAAGAGTGTGCTTGTTGTTATGCATCCAAACCTTAAGCACATGCCTCTTAACACCAGTCTCATTAGAAAACTCTTGTACAACAGCTTCATCGTGTTTCTGTATCCTCCACCCTAACCTCTCTGCAAGACCCAACATTTTCTCCTTCTGTTCTGGTGTAAACTTTGTTCTAAACCTCTTCCTGGAAGAACCTCCACTCCCAACACCGCCATACCCACCACCACTAGGGTTATTGGAAACATCCTCCTGATCCTCCCTACTATACCCTCCCGATGTTGAAGGCAATGCCAACAGTCTCTGCGGCGGCGGTGCCACGTGAAGGTACGCCGCTGGACTCCTGTAATAAGGCACGAATTGTGGTAACTGAGGGGGCTGGTGGTGGTTTGAACGAGAGTGGCCGTGAAAGAAGGGGTCGCCTTCTCCGATTGTTGCTGCCGAAGAGTCGGCAGCTTCTTGGCGGTGGAAGTTACGGTGACAGTTGCAAGCTGCGCATTTGAGCGCGTCAAGAGAGCCTTCAGCTCCGGCCGGCATGAACTCACCACAACCGTCCACTGCGTGGCCGCCGATCCCAACCGCGTGGTTTTTCAAGCACTCCCTGTACCTCATCTTACTAACACCACCACTTCTGGCTGCCCCCATGCCGGAGTTTTCTCCTCCGGGGCTCGTCGTCATCTTGACCCGACCCGAATTGCCATCATAACTGGGTGCAGACAACCCCATCTCTTCTTCTTGCTCCTCCTCTTCATGCTCTACTTGATCTTCAAACTCCATGAACAGAAACCCCTTCAAGCTTAGTAGAAGAAGCGGTATGTTCTACATTAAAGAGAACAAAGAGGAGAAGTTAAAGAATGAGGACATGGACGTGTCATTTAAGGAGTTTGTTCTTTGGTTCGGTTCGGTCGGAGGGTTTGATGTTGAATTGACCTTTGTCCATAATATGCCTGATTTTCACCGGCTATTACCGGTGAAACCGGTCTTTTTAACTGCTCGGTAAAAAGTTAACGCTGTTGCATTGGACAAGAACTGAACAGTAAGAGCGCCAGGTTGAGTGAGCGGTGCTTTGGGAGGATGGTACAGTCTGTGTTTGCAGAGACAAAACTACACCTCTTCCATACACGCGCTTCTCCACGCGCCGTCACTACTCACCCTTGTTTTTTGGGATGTTGGATTGTACGAGTACGAGAAAGGGAGTGTTGGTTGGGTGGTGTTTTAATTTAGGACACTGAATCACTTGTGTGAGTCTGAGAGAGAAATAATTGTCGGCATTTAAGAAAGCTGGGTACGTGCGACGACGACGACAGGAATGACACGATATTAACGTCATTACTAAGGTTGATAAAAGCTAGAGGCCAATCAATAATTAATTTCCTTACATTTTAATATTTTCAACACAATATTATTTCTTTTTTTAACCTTAAATAAAGTTAGCTTTTTATCTTTATAAAACAATTTGTTTAGATTAAATAAATATGATTTATTCAATGTTTGTTGAATAAAATAATACTATTTTAGATGTCTTAATTAAAATAATATATTTTTAATTTTAACTTATTTAAAAATTTTATAAAAAGTTTAATATAATATTTTCATGTTAAGGGGGAGCGTGAGAATCACGCAGACCAAACCCTGTAGCTGTAGGAAGAGGACAGAGATATCTAAAAGAATAAAGGGGGAGAGTGCAATTTGGAACTAGGAGACAGGGAAGGTCTCAGAAACTCTCTCTGGTCTGATCTGCATCTGCTCACCTTTTTTTTTTTTTTGGTAAAAAGTGTGCGTGAGCGAGAGTGTGGTGCTAGGTAGAGCTGAGCTGAGCTCTGCTTGTAATTGAGTTGATGAAGACACAGAACTCACTGGGTCTTAAGAGTCAAAACGGTGTCAGGATTGATGGAAAATGATGTTCTAAGACATAGGGAGAGGTTTAGTAGAGTTCATTTGGTCAAACTCGGACTGTTGATGTTTGTAATATATGTCCATCAACTTACATATATTACAGTATACTCGGCTATGTATATGCACTAATGTATACTCGGGTATTGTTTGGTATAAAGAGGTGAGAATAAGAATACAATATTTTTTTCTTAATTTTAAAATAAGTAATGATCAAAATGCAATTAAATAATTAAGGATTTTATTCCTAAAAGAGGTGTGGGTGTAAGCGAAATTAAATATCAGTAATAAAAGATAAAAGATATTATTAAGATATTATCAAGTTATTGATACTTATCATAGTATTATTATTAAAATTAAAGATTTTTGAACATGTATTTTTTCCATATATGCTTTTGTTTTTATCATAAAAAATAATAATTTCATAAATTATTAAGAAAATTTTATTATTTATTTATAAAATATAAAATATTTTATGTATTTACAAAATAAAATCATATAATAACTAAATATGAGTAAAAAACTTTCTCACTGTCATTTTTAATATTTAATACCAAATATTAGCATTATTATTAACTTTATTAATATGAAATTAAACATTCCTAATAAGTAATTTCATTCTATTTTCACTTTTCATTCTTATTTTTTTTATTTTGATTCTTTAATAACAATAAAACCATTTAAGAATATATTAAACCTAATATGAAAATTATAATTAAAACCATTCCTACCTTCAATATAAATTAAACCCTTATTTTTGTTTAATCGTTACTCATTTTAATTTTTATTAATAAATTATAAAAATTTTAATATTTTAAATAACATTATTTTATAATTATGAAAAAGAAATAACTATACGATAAATCCTAATAGACATTAAAATGAGCAACGATTAAAGAAATATAAGGGTTTAATTTAAACACACACAAGGACAAGAAAAAGAAAGAACCGCAAGATCTTTTCTCCAATGCCCATGATTAGCTTGAACCAGAGTTTGTCTTTTATTACAAACACAAACTGCATAGATATCATTAAAGATGCAATGATAAATAATATATATATAGATATATATATATGCAACGTCTAATCACATCAAAATCAGAAAATGGGCATAATAATTGAACCATCTCCTGTCTTTCTTTCACTTCTCTCTAACCCTTTTAAACTTTCCAGAGCGTTTTTGACACTTCAGTTAGAAGTGACCCGTCTGTGTGCGTACGTCCAAACAACATCTCCTCTCCTCCGCCTCGAAGACGGCGGGCGAGTGACGGACGGTCGCGTAGGGTTCCCTGTGAGGTGAGGAAGGGTGGCGAGAGATAATGCAGTGTAAGGGAAGGCAACGTCATCGATCATGGATGTCTTTTTTTTATTGGTCACGTTCATTACATGTGATAAATTATTTGATCGTTAATTTAAATATTTACATTAATCAAAAATCAAACGATAAAATATTTTTATTAAAAATTAAAATTAAAATATTTTATACTCTTTTTTAAATTTTAAGTTAATATTATAAAATTAATTAAAATGTGATAATAATCTTACAGGGCAGAGTTAACTAATAATAATTAGTGAAACCAATAACACTAGAGAATCGTTGAGAGTGGCATTCCAGTTTCTTGCACAACTTATCCCTACAATTGCCAATAACAGGAAGAGTCTCTGTGAAAGAGAGAGAGAGGTGTAAAGAGAGAGAATTGCGGGGAAAAGGGGAAGGAGATGGTGACGAGACAAGAAAAGAGTGGGACTCTTAGGGACGATCTTCAATCTCATGTCAGCTTTTTTCCTTTCTTTGCTCTTGTCTATTTCAGTTAGCTTTGTTTCTTCTGTGGATGCAAAACCATATAATAATTATAACAACTAACAACAAATGCCCATTTCATTGATTTTCCTTTTGCTTTCCATGATTTTTTGTGTTTCTTTCTTGGATTTGATGTCTGGTGTCATGAGACGAGAATCAAAAACAAAACTGTTGGTTCGATTTTCTGTTCTTGTTCTTCCAAGTTAATGGCAAAAGACAATGACAAAGTCCACGAAAGGTTGTCTAAACAGTAAAATAAGTCTTTACAAGAGTCTACGATTTAAGTAATAAAATATATTTTAAAAGAGAATTATTAGTTAAAAATAGATACATCATGGTATTATAAATATTTTTAGATCATTAATATATAAACAATAATTAGTTAAAAATAAGAATGTGCATAGACTTTCATTTGAAATTAATTTTATTTATTAATATGATGTAATTTGTGAATTTATATATCTATCAATTTATTTAATATACGTTTAAAAATAAGAGATAATTGTATTTTTTATCATTAAAAAAGATAAAATAATGAATGAAATTCTCTTTTATCTTTAAAGAAACAATTGGGCTCGAACAGAGTTATGATGAGAGCCACTTTGGATGTAATAAAAAGAGAAGCTTTTTTGTAAGAACAGTTGGTATTGTACGAAAACCACTTCCTCTGGTTTGGTTGACATTTAGTACGATTTGAAGGATAAAGGGTCATCGCTTTCTTTCCTAAAACTCTCTTCTTCATCATGCTCTTTTTTTTCACTTTTTTTTAATTAGATTAAAAATTATTTAAAATTCAATCAGTTAGTTCAATTAAATATAAAAAATTTTAAATCATTCAAAATTTTGGTTTTGTTTTAATCTTCTCATTCGATTTACTTTAACAACTCTTGTTGTTAAAAACTAATCAATTAATTAAATAATTTTTATAAAATAATAATTTTAAAAATAAAAATAAATCAATTAAAATTTATTTAATAATATATTTTGTGAACTAAACTTCAAATTATTCGATAAGTAACGAGAATCTCTTTCAATTATATTTAAAAAAATTTTATTTTATTTAATATTTGGTCGATTTTATGATGGCCTAATATCGATTAAACCTTTTAAATCTTAAATATTTTATCTTATTGTTTAAACTTCTGGTTTAAAAATATTAATATACCAATTGAAATTCTTGAAAGATAGTACTAATGCATTAATAATTATAAATACAAATTTTTATTATATTATTATCCCAACTTAAGTTAGTGTGATGTTCTAATAATTTTGTTGAACTAAAATATAATAATTATAGAAAAATCCTTATATAACTATGTGATCTTATTTATATCATCAATAAATAATTTGCTATAACTATAAATATGTATTATTCAATATAATAATTTTATATAATAATTTTAAGATATTACTATATTTTAATAAAACACCAACTTCTCAGTAAAAGTCTCGTTAAAACAAAAAATCTGAGCAGGTTCAGAAATACGCATCTTTATTCCTAACGAGGAGGGAGACTATTTAGATATATTACTATATTTTAATAAAACGACGACAACGACAGTAACAGTACCCAATGGGAATCCCTTTAATATACAGAGTCTAAAGAGGTTTAGTAGTATACTGCTTTATTCTTAACTAATAAAGAGGTTGTTTGCGAATCACATATTACTATATTTTAACGTGTTTTGAAAATTTCAACTCAATTAAAATTTATCTCTACTTTTTATTTTTACATTTTAAAAATTTGAGGATAAATTATAGAATTATAATAAATATATAAAATATCTTTTTTAAGTAATATATTTATTTGAATAAAATATTATTAATTTTATAAAGTTTTTACTAGAATTGGCCTGACAAAATCAAATGCTCCCTCCACTGGCATCCAACTCTTACTCGAAAGGAAGATATTCTCCTCACAAATTCTTCACTTTTCCTATCCCTTTTTTTTGTTAATTATCATTTTATTAGTTTATTTAATTAACCAAAAGCTATCTTTTCAATTCATAGCAGAAAGTGTCTGCATCTTATGCTTTTCATGCATCTCTCTGAGAACAAAAAAAAAAGGTTATTTACTTGTATGTGACATTTGATGACCAAATCAAATAAACTTTATCTGTTTTCTGAAAATTAATAATAAAATAAAAGTGTTAAGTTGATTATAATTATGTAATTTAGTATATTATTCATATATCTTCTAACTTTTA
>JANSVA010000218.1:2567035-2581521 GCA_025504915.1 Erythroxylum reticulatum | reverse complement strand
CCAAGTCTTGGAACGAAGTGTCCCTGTGGATGATAAACCACAACAGGATCCACAAATGATCCCACCAAATCTTCTCCTGCTTCCTTCAAAAAGTCCCTCTCTCCTGAGACATGTAAAAGCATGCAAAGTTCAGAAAAATTGAGCTGTGAATTCTTCTGTAAATTCTATAATTTCCTCTTCACAGGTCCGAACATGGTTTATCAGGAAAATGTTTCAGATGCAAGTCTGGTTGATTCAACACTAACTGCAAAAACTCTGTTGTTACCTATGAAGTGGAGAGAGGGGCACTCAATAGGACTAGAGAACGCTTTAGCACCCAACTTTGGTTGCCCAAACTTGTATCCTGCAAACTTAGCCCCAGATATGAGTATCAGAAACTTCACTTTCGGTACTCTTGTAAAGGCCAGGCCCTGCGATTTTCACAAAAACTAGAATTAATCAAAACCTAAGTTGTGGTTTTCAGCTCCAGACCTTGGTTCTTGCCATATCAGGCACGATTAATAAGATTCCCAGAATTTTCCGTACCTGAGCTTGCAATCCTGGAAGAGCAGCTGATATAAATGCTCCCTGGAAATCCAATTATGAACAGGAAAACAAAGACAGAAAACGAATAAAGTAAAAATAAATAATTTTGTATAAATCAAACATATAATTCACCTGGGAAAAACCGAGGAGTCCATCAAAAGGACCACGATTCAACATGTAATCTTCTATATACATCAAACATTCTTCAAAGTTTCGATACTCTTTGAAGTCCTGCCATAAACAAAACAGCCCATTCCCTTACTTGCTAAAAGAATCAAAGACAGGAAAGATAATATCCAGATTACTGACCTCACTGCTCTGGTACCATTCTCGGTATGGAGGATCAAAGAGGCCTTCAACATCTGATTTGCCGCTGGCAGAGGAAGGGCCATCGAGGAAGTCAAGTTCCAGCTTTTCAAGAACAGCTTGAGGCCATCTTCCTATCAAAGTCCTGAGGATTACAGCACTTGTCCTGAATCCATGGAGACAAAGAATTTTGGGTTTCTTCGAATTCTCGACCTGAGTTTCCATCAACCCTTTGACTTGTCCTTCTCTAGGTCTCTGACCCAGTAATCTAGTAGATGATGTTCTAAAGAGTTGACTCGCAGGGATAATCATCGGCCCAGAGGCGTGTCGCGGCAGTTTTACAAATGATGGCACCGGCGTCATGTGGACAGTGCCTGATTTATTTATATACATAGTCAAGATTGTTATGCATTAAATTGTTTTCACTTTTGTTTTTAATTTTCTGTTTTTATTTTAAAATGTAATAAAAATATGTTTTTTATTTTCTATTTTAGTTTCTTTTCATTTTCATAATTTATTAAAACTAATAAAAGTAAATATTTTTTTAATTGATAGTAAATTAAATTATAAAATATATATTATTAATTTCTTTTCATTTTCATAATTTATTAAAACTAATAAAAGTAAATATATATATATTTTAATTGATAGTAAATTAAATTATAAAATATATATTATTAATTATTAATGAGAATTACAAATTATTTAATTTATTATATATTTAACTTTAATAATTATTTATAAATAGAATTTAAATTTATAACATTTCAAAATAAAATAAATTTAGTTAAAATATTTATTTTAATAAAATATAGTAAAATTTTACTAATAGTTTAATTAATTATATATATATTATATTTAAATTTATATAACATGTAATTACTAATATTAATTATTATATAATTATATTAATATTAACAATCAAATACATTTTTATTTAAAAATTGAAATAAAAACTGAAAATTATAATAAAAAGCTAAAAATGAAACCAAAAAATAATATTGTAGATCTTTTTATAATTAATTTTTTTAAGCGTGCATATCATGTTTTTATTATTAAAAAAAGGAGATATATTAGGTTTATGTCAAATTCATCATTTGATTTTTAAATTGCTGATTTAGAATAAAATTTATTTAAAAAATACATAAAATTTACAGACTACCACTAATTATCCCTGATGTCTACTGGTAACAAAATGAGCCTATTTTTAGTATGCAATGCAATTAGCTTTTCCTACATGAATTGCATATTTTAAACGCAAGTTAAACATTAGAAATTGAAGTGAACAAATCAGACTTGCGTTGCAATTTCAAAGACGAAACTGTGTTCTCTTTGAAATCTGACTGGTACCAAAGTTAGTTACATCAACTTAACATGTTTAGAAATGAACAACGGGTAAGTGTTTCAGTGCCCAAGTAGTTTAAGTTGCAATCTAGAACAAGAACACCAATACTTGGAGTTTGGAAAGATTGGTTTGTACGCAGTCTTATTATTAACTAACTAATACAGAAAAAAGACAGCATCGGAGTCTGGACTTTGTGGCTATTCATCTTCCCTGCTGTGAAATTTTCTGGACTTTGTCAATGAAAGAAGACATGATCTCCAAGTTCCTGCCTTCTGAAACTTAATTATCAATTGATCAGTACCGTAGCTCATGATCCGTAATTTGCAATAAAGAAAAAGGATTGGGTGAGATATTTGGGTGATTTGAAACTAACCAAGTCTTGGTACAGTATGCCCCTTGGAGTGATGAATGACCATAGGATCAACAAATGATTCTATCAACAGCTTTCCTTCGTCCTTCATGAAATCCTTCTCCCCTGCATCATGTGTCAAAAACTTGTTTAGAGAACGTAGATACCATCTTTTGCAAGTACTATTGGCAACAAGTTAAAAAACAAGGCAAGGTCAAGTTCGGGCTGCGGTCTTCTACTGGGACTCTATCGTAGGCCTAACCCAACACGTTACCATCCCTGACTTCAAACCTTTTTCTCAAGTTGCAACTTAACGAGGAAAAAGAAGTATACTTGTAGCTCAGATTTCAACAAATTTGACGAAGAAACATTAGCTAAGAAAAACCTGTGAAGTGTAGAGAGGGCAACTCAATGGGAGTTGAAAACGCAGTAGCAGCCATTTCTGGTGTTCCAAACTTGGAAGCTCCAAACTTGGCCCCTGATATGATTATCACGAATTTAATCGCCGGAATCCTGGTAAGCCCCACACCATCTCTCTGAATTCCAGGCAGAGAAGCTGTTAAGATCGCACCCTATGCAAAGAAATCAAAGAAGAATCAGACACAAAAGCAAGAACATTTGATTCTGAAACACAAAACCTCCAGAGATGTAACACAAACCCACCTGGGAAAAACCAAGAACTCCATCGAAAGGTCCATGCTTTATCATGTAATCTTCTATGTATTCTAGACATGCTTCAAAGTTTCTGTAAACACTGAAATCCTCATTGGATTGGAACCATTCATAATATGGAGGATCATATATACCTTCAACGTCAGATTTTCCTTCAGCAGGAAATGGAGCATCCAAGAAAACAAGATCCAATCTTTGAAGTACGCTTTCTGGGAATCTTCCCATCAACTTCTGGATGATTGAACCGCTGGTTCTGAATCCATGGAGGCATAAAACTCTGGGTTTCTTCTGCTCTTCATTTCCCATTATCTCTGAGGATCTTGTTAGAATCACAAGGGCAGATGTAAATTTCAGTCTCTGTGATCCCTTAGTTGGACTACCATTAATGTTTCACCTGTCTCTCTGTTTGTCCTATAACTCCAAAAGGCAACAGTTTCCTATAATCTCAATTTTCTGTTTTTTAACTTTAATTTGCGCCAGTAAAATCTCCCAATGCCAAATTTAACTTTTCTAAAGCGAAGAAATTTGCAATTTACAATTTTTAAATTTGAACTAGGTAAAATTTTGAGTGCATATTGTTAAGAAACATGTTATGTATCTTTTTATTAATTTTGACCTTATTTGATATTTGGATTTGATTAGTTTCAAATCTTAATTGAGATGAGATTTGATAATGGTTACCTCTGTTTAATTTGATTATGGTATGTCGTTTTTGGTGTGAATAGAATAAACGACAATTTCTAGAAGTTAAAATCTTACAGGCAATCTCGGATAAGATTGTTAGTTGATTGAATGGAGAAAGAAATCTATTTAGTGAAAACTTCTTGAGTATTACATGAAAATATAACTAAATGGATCTTCTACCAAAACACTTCTTGGTCTTATGTTGTTGACGTTTTTTGAGTTGCGACTGAGTTTTTGATTTTGTCCTTGCGTGAATTAGCTGACAAATTTTAATCTATACTTGAACGTCATTCAAGTTACATTGGCTGGTTGAGTCTTTGGTCGTGGGTCTTCTTTGTGTAGTTGTCGATGATGTTTTTCTGATTGCCGTATATGCCTTATGTGTTAGAAATTTTTGTAATTTTTTTATAAAGTTGGACAATATTTAATTTCATTTTTCATTATTAAGTTACATAATTTGATCTGGATAAAGATAATAAAGTGACCTAATAAATGATCTAAATCAATGGGTCGAAGTCCAAGTAAAAAATGGGTCCCAATTAGTATGAACCGGACCCATATTGGGCTTGTGATGGGGAAGCCCGATATGGAAACTATATATAAAGGTTAATATCTCTTGCAGTTGCTGATATCAGTTGTAAGCATAAGGATTCTCTAACCTGTTAATAGAGCTTACGTTTTGAGAATCATATAGAAAGACGTTGACCGCATTCTGGTGAGGAGTTCCCTTGAAGACAACGGTGGATTCATGCTCGTTTCAACTTCAGAAAGCTCGTTTGAAGTTGTGGAACCGAAATCATGCATTTTTCACATTTCTTCGTTTCTTGCCCTTTGCACGTTTGATTCGGGATAAGTAACTAAGGCATCATTGTGTGTTATACGTGATATCAGAGCGGTAACGTGATCAGGTGCTAAAAACGAAGATTTTTTTATTTTTCTCTCTGTAAGCTTTTCGGAGAATAAACTTTTGTTTCTCAATTTTTTATTTCTATTGCATAAAAGTAGTATAATTGTGTTTAGCCTTGAGAAACAGGGTGAAAATGAGCCTGGAGGTGCAAAACACTGACAAAAAACTTGCCAAAAATTGCCAATTTTCTGCGAAGGAGCGCTTAGTGAATAGTGACGCAGCGCGCAAGACACGTTAGGAGTCTGTGACACACACGCCATACACGTTGCATGATTTTGATGATACGCGAAGGATGTTTCTAGTGCGTGTCGGGCATGTGCGACAATGAGCAGACACGTTGCACGATATTGATGAGACTGTGCATTCAGATTTTTGCATTTATTGATGTTACATTGTCATATACCATATGCTCATAAAGAATGTAAGGATAACATAAAGATGTATCCCTTGTGTCTGTAGACTTTTTGAGTGCTAAAGAGGATATAGTCACCAAAGTGGCCTTTAAGTCAGTATTTTGAATTGTTCTGCTTGTATGATGGGGGATGTCTCTGATTTTATGTTTGGTTATTCTACCTAATGGCTTTCAGTATTGTTGTTATCTTACATTTATGTTGATTGAAACATTATTATTTGAAGTCAACTTTTTGGTCAACAAAATCAATGTGACCATTAAAACTCTAACCAGTTTCGATACAAAGAAGTGGATGGAGGATGTATTGAATGCTATGGAGATAGCTGAGGTTAATATGGTCATACAGATGAATGGGCCATCTCCACCTACATCTATAAGATCGAGAGTTCATAAAGCAGCCTATGAAGCCTGGGATCGGTGATAAGTTAAATTATTCATATATGATTTTGGGATGAATTGGAACTCATTTGACATATCTTGTTATGAATTTAGAGCTTTCTTTGGTTATTTCTCACACATTTCAATTTTATTGCTTAATAGGTAAAAATGGATAAATTTTGGACATGACGCATAACTTTGACTATGGATGCCGGATTAAGGACATTTGAGTACACTTTCGAAAAGGAATCCGAGTTCTACAACTTCCATGAAGACTCCAAGGAGATATTCTATTGATTAAAGGGTCAATATGGCACGATTTTGTAGAGGCCTAGGGTATGTTCGTTAAACAGACATCGCCTGGCCAATTCCACTCTAAAGACCCGAGAATGTCTGCTTAACGGACATTGCCTGAACAACTTCACTCCAGAGACTAGAGAAGGTTCGTTCAACGGACATACAGTCCGCTTAATGAATTTTGTCAGCCTAAGGACCCTCTATCTTCCCCTGTTTAGCAAAAACTAGGTTTCTTTGAACCTAAAACACTATAAATACTCATTTTTAAGACCTAAAAAGGGGGCTGGACACTGAAAATGAGGATGGAACATAAAGAGGCACCCAAAAGAGGAAAAACGAGGAGAAATGAGGAAGCAATCAAGCATTAACAACATTCTTGTTTTGTGTTCTCTCTACCTTCTCTCTTTAGTCTTTCTTGGATGTTGATTGTCTTTATGTGTATGGATTCTGTTATCATGTTCTAGAACTAAACCCCATTTAGGGTGAGGGATGTAGCCTATTTGGGGGATGGATTTGTATTTTATGGATTGATTAATGTTGAATGAAAGTTCTTAGGTTATGTTTATCCTTCTTACATTTCACTGTTGTTTCTATACTTGATCACCATAGATGCAATCTTAGGAATCATATGATGAACTGAGAGGTAAAGTATGATTTATGCACTAAGAAAATAAACCCATTAGATTTAGAGAAACAAATATCCTAAACTAGTGTGATAATATATGGTTGTTGTTCTTAATGAATTTGACTAGTTAGATTTCATATTGAGAGACAGTAATCAACTAGTTGGGTAATATGTATTTAAAGAGAATAAGAGTAAAGTTGTGCAATTGTTTTCATAACTGTGATTCAATTAATTCCATAATTTATTGATCAATCTCTTAAATTGGTGAACCCCAAAACCCTAAGTTTAAATCATCAAATTTCCCCTATTTATTTAATTCCGGTCTTTACAATCTATTGTTCACCCAAATCCAATCATCTTTTAAGTTTATTGTCACTTTCGTTTAAGTAATTAGGATTAATTCTGTAGTGAGTATCTTAGTCTTTGTGAGAGATGACCTTGGAATACTTGATTTGTAGGTACTAGAAATGACTCTGTGCACTTGCAGATTATAGCGACCAATTTGTCTAACATATTATATCTGATGAACATTAAGAGATCCATACCTGACATGGACTTCCAAAAACATATATAGCAAAGGAGTTTCTTAGTAGTGTCTCCCAGAGGTACACAGTCTCACCTAATGTTAAGACAAGTGCCTTGATAAAAGAATTATTATCTATGAGGTATATAGGAGAAGGGGGAGTAATGGAGTACATATTAAGAATGATTCATCTTCACAATAGACTTAAGATGCTAAATATTCCTCTTCCTGATGTTTTTATAATTCACCAGATTCTGAATACACTCCCTTCAAAGTTTAGTAATCTGGTGATGACATATTATTCGCCGGATGAGGAATGAGACTTCATCACTTTGATAGCACATTACGTTACTAATAAGTAGAAGCTCAAGTTTGCTACTGCTACAGCCCTCAAAGCAACTAAAGGGAAGGCAAAGATCAAGCCTGCTAAGTTCAAAGGTAGAAAGCTCAAATCTTTTCTATATGCTGATGTTGGTCAAACTAGTGTTAGTAAAGGTTCACATAACATAAAGAAGCCAACAGTATAAGGCCTAGAAGGAAAGACTATGACTATCAGGTAACTCCTTGGCTTATTAATTTATGAATCTAATTTACAATAGTAGCATTAAGTATTTGGTGGCTATATAGTGGAGCATCTGATCAACGTGCTTCCATGATACAGGGGCTAATATCTAGGATAAAGCTAAATAAAGGGAAGGAGAAACTAATGGTTCACAACAATGAAGAAGTAGAAGTAATATCTATGGGAAATATATGTACTGAACCTTATTGTAAGGTTCATTTTAGTTTTACATGATACATTTTATATATGATCTTTTGATCAATTTTGGACAAAGAGTGTTAATGTTTTGTATTTAATGCTTCTGTTATATAGTTGTTGTTTAATACAGAACATAATGGTACAATTTTCTTGTCATATGGTTTATATAAAATGTGTCTTCCTCCAAATTAGATATATGCTTTTTCATATCTTGCTAAACAAGTTATGAAATAAAGAACCCTGATGAATGAGAAGTCATACATGGTGTGGTATAAAAGTTTAAGCCACATTGCTAAAGCTAGGGTTGAGAGATTGATCAAGGAAAGCATTTCTCAATTTTAGATTATAATGACTCGGGAACATGTGCTGACTGTTGCAGGGGTAAGTTGACTAATAAGGATATTGAGGTCAACTCATGCTTTTAACTTGTTGAGTCTGATACATAAAGATATTGATAAACCTTATACATTTGCATTGTGCAATTCTAAATATATTATGACATTTGTTGATGATTATTCCTATTACAATTATATGCTCTTGCTTAAAGACTGAAGGTTGAGAACTACTTGGGAACATTTATCAAGATAGTCATATTTGACCGTGGAAGAGAATATCATGGCAAACATGGTGTTTCAGGACTTGAAAGGTTCGTTTGCCAGATATTTGAAATCAGTTAGAATAGTGACTTAATTCACTATAACAAGTAGTTCTGAGCAGAATGGTATGTTGCCGAAAAACATAACTGCACCCTAAAGGACTTGAAGAAGTCGATGCAGAATGTGGTTATTCTACTTGATTACTTAGAAGTTTGAAAATCGAACCTTGCACACATTTGTGTATGGAGATGTCATACTGAGGTAGTATATTTCTTATAAAGAAAGATTGCATGCTCGTTTCTCTCATTGCTGTTTAGTAAGATATCTCGACCATTTTAAGGTTACAACTTTTACTGTATAGAAGGAGGGACCAAAATAGTGGAATCACAAATAGCTAAGTTTTTGGAATACAATGTCTATGATGATGGTGGGCCTTTTAACTCTTCGGATGGTAGCAGGGCGGATACTACAGTTATCATGTACCTGCTACTTATACAGTTAGATCCGGTGGATCTAGGTCTCTATACCGTGCCTGTATAGGAACAAGAATCCATACCTATACACACAGTGGTTCCTGGGGGGTACAAGATCTAATGTAGTTAGGTAAATCCACCAGAGTAAGACGACCTACTATCTCATCTGATCACATAGTCTATCAGGTGTACATGACTATGATATTAGACATATTTTGAATCTTGATAGTTTTACAGAAGTTATTTCTAGACCCAATGTAGATGTGTAGTGGGATACAATAAATGGCGAGATGCAATCTATGAAGCATAGTAAGGTTTAGGAGCTAGTTGATTTACAACAGAACTACAAACTCGTCAATTATAAATGAAGATTAGACCTAAAGGATTTTAGGATAAAGTTTAGCGGTTTATGGGCTCGCTCAATTCTCTAATGAGTCACTCAGGGAGAAAAGTTGACTTTATGTTAGCTTTTCTGTCTTATCCTCGTAGGATACATTTTGAGTGATTAAGGCAATTGTAGCTTATGATGATATAGAGTTACATCAGATAGCTGTCAAAACTGCTTTTCTGAGTAAAGACCTTTATGAAGAGGTCTATATGGTATAACCTAAAGGATTTCAGGATCCAAATGGATCTGACATAGTTTGCACGTTATGCAGATCAATATATGGTTTACATCAAACCTTCCGAAAGTGATACCTTACAGTTAATAAGGTTATGACCTCTTTCGACTTCATGAAAAGTGAAGTTAAAAGATGCTTATACTATGAGGTCAAGGGAAGTAAAATTATCTTCATATTATTGCATATGGATGATATATTGCTCACGTCAAATTACTTGACTATATTATATAAGGTTAAGCAACTTTTGGTCAATAACTTTTAAGCAACTTTTGGTTAAGAACTTTGACATGAAAGGCCTTGGTGCAGCATCTTTTGTCTTAAATATTCAGATTCACTAAGACAGATCTCAATACTCATCAGGCCTCTTATAGTGTACATAAATTGAGTATGTGTTATAAAGGTTTAGTAAGGATAACGGTAAACCTGTCGTAACACCTATCTCTTATAGTGAGATATAATCTTGGGCACAGTATCCAAAGAATAAAGTAAAGAGAGAGGTTATGAGGAATGTTCCATATACTAGTATAGTTGATAGCCTGATGTATGCTTGGCTATGTACTAGGCGGGACATTGCATTTATTGTTTGACTGTTTGGTCAATATTTAGTTAATCCAAGTATAGACCATTGGAATACAGTCTAGCGAGTGTTGAGATACTTAAAGGAACTAAGGATTATAAGTTGACATATAACACAGTCAACAGACTAAACCTCGTAGGGAATTTAGATTCAAATTTTGTTATGTCCGCGTGGTCAAAAGTTCACTTAAGGTTACATGTTTTAAGTTTATAGATGGTATAATGTCGTGAAAGAGTGTCAAGTAGGCACGGGTGACTTCCTCGATCATACATGCAGAGTGCATGCTATAGGGCTGCTTCATAGACGGTTTAGCTCAAAAACTTGATTTCTGAGTTGTCTGTGGTTGATTCAGTGGTTAAACCGATTTAGTTATAATGTGATAATCTTCTCGCTATGTTGTTTAATAACAACAAAGAATATCACAGGATCTTAACATTTAAAGGTCAATTATTTAGCATAAAGGTGTTGATACAAAAAGGTGGCATTAAGATTTGGAGTATTTAAGGACTAAGGAAATGATAGTCAATCCTTTAACTAAAGGACTTTGCCTATTTGTGTTTGTGACACAAGTATACAGTATGGGTGTTTTGACATCCTTAGAAACTATTAGTTAGGGGATCGTTATGTTTGCTTCATGCACATCTATATATTTGATGTATTATGACGATATGATGGTTTATCAATAAAAATGATCATCATTTATTCTCGGTAATACGTGTTATCGTATATTGTCTTAATATATATAAAAGTCTTAAGATTTGTGTCGATCTTAAGCATTTAAAGGTCATTAGGCATATATACAGATTGACCTTATGCCTATGTCATTTAGACATATACAATTTTATACGAATATCCATGAAGTTTGACATGACATAGGGGTTACAAGTTTTTAATCCCATAAAGGTTCTCTAATGCAGTTTAGCATTTAGTTTAAGAGCATAAAGGTTTTCTCTAATGCAGTTTAGCATTTGGAGAGAGGAAACAAGTTTTCTCTAATGTTGTTTAGTATTCAGTGAGAAAAAACAGGATTTCTCTAATGCAATTTAACATAAAGTTGGAGAAATCGAGGGCTACAAACGAAGATGATATAATTTATCATAAAGGTACATCCTAGTTTGTCACACTCCATTTTCCCATTCACATTAGTGAGGTAATAGGTATACGTGATTATATTGAATCTGTGTTGCACATGACACTGGATTTGATACTTTTCAGTATTGAAAGCCTTACAGGACAGAATCATGGATTTTCGTTATCTTTGAATCAAATGTTTTGTTTTTAAAAGCTAGTCGACTAATACAGTAGCGTAGCTTAATCTAGTTTTTAAACAAGAGTCAACACTGCAATTAAGTATTATCCAAGGGGTAGGTTGTTAGACATTTTTGTAATTTCCCATAAAGTTGAATAATATTTACTTGCATTTTTTGGTTTTTAAATAACTTATCGGTTAAGTTACATAATTTGATTTGCATAAAGATATAAAAGTGGCCCAATAAATGATCTAAATCAATGGGTCGAAGTCCAGGTAGAAAATGAGTCTCATCATATGGACCAGACCCATATCGGGCCTGTGATGGAGAAGCCCGATATGAAAATTATATATAAAGGTTAAGGTCTTTTGCAGTTGCTCATATTAATCGTAAGCATAAGGATTCTCTGACCCGTTAAGAGAACTTATGTTTTGAGAAAACTGTAGAAAGATGTTGATCGCATTCCGGTGAGGAGTTCTCATGAAGACAAAGGTAGATTCGCACTTGTTTAGGCTTCGACAAGCTTGTTTGAAGTTGTGGAACTGAAATCAAGTATTTTCTACATTTCTTTGTTTCTTGCCCTTTTACGTTTGATCCGGGATACGTAACTAAGGTATCGTTACTTGTTACATTGTGATGTAACTGGTTTTGGACTGGTGTGTCATTGATGTCTTCACAGTTGGGTCTTGCCGTGATTCCCTTTTTGGGTGTGTCGTTTTGCATTATTGATGGATTTTTTTTCTTCTGAGAGCTCTTAGATATATGGTTGTCGATTGTATTGGAGTGCAACATTGCTAGTTTTACGTTTATAATTTATCATTCCTGTTGCTAGGTTTTTTGTCAAGGATCACGTCTATATGTATTTTTAAAAAATTATTCAAATTATTTTTCGAAGGAGTTGATCCATCACTATCATCCCCCCACCTCTTCCGCGTCTGTAAAATCGCCACGGCTTAGCCGAATTGGGGAAAATATTTCGAAGAATCGCGAAAGGTCGAGGTCGTTTTACCCTAGAAGAGGAGAGACTCTCAATGACAAGGAATGAGATTGTTTCGTCACTTAAGTTGTAATGCCCAAACGACGTTGTTTAGCTTTTGGTCTCTTATGTCTCTTAAGTTGTTAGCTTCTAGTCTCTAATGCCTCTTAAGTCATGCTTTGTCGTTGACTTATAGCCCATTTTTCACTTTGTTATCTTATATTTTTTATCAATGAAATTTTTTAATTTCTAAAAAAAAGAATACTTTTTATGATAAGAATAAAAATATTTAAAAAATTAAATATAAAGATTATAATATATAGTTTTGACAATAATATAATAACTTAACAATATTATCTATCTCTTATTCATGATATTTTGATTTCAGCTCAACTGCACCTCTCTTTTAAAAATCAAATTTTTTATTTGCAAGTAGTTACAGTTATTCCTGTTCCTTCTGCTGTAACATCTTCAGAATGTTGTCAATGAAAGAGGACATGATCTCCAAGTTCCTTCCTTCTGAAACCAAAGAGGAAAATGAATGAAGAATTACTTAGGATTCATAGCTCATGATGCATAATTTGTAATAATAAAAAATGATTTGATGGGAAATTTGGGTGATTTGAACTAACCAAGTCTTGGTACAGTATGCCCCTTTGAATGGTGAATGACCATAGGATCAACAAATGATTCTATCAGCAATTTTCCTTCTTCCTTCATAAAATCTGTTTCTCCTGCATCATGTGTGAAAAACATAATTTGCAGGGATAATTCAAGTGGTAAGGAAGTTGGCAAATGATAATTGTTTTATGTACAGACTTCGATTCACTCCTAACGACCGAAATTAATCTATTTTCATCCCTGATCTCATCTTAAGATCAAGCAGTATTATAGATTTTTAATGAATACAATTAGAACCTTAAGTACCTATGAAATGCAGAGAGGGCAACTCTATGGGAGTTGAAAATGCAGTAGCGGCCAGTGGAGGTGCTCCAAACTTGGAACCTCCTAACTTAGCCCCTGATATGATTATCACGAACTTAATCGACGGGATCCTGGTAAGCCCCACGCCGTCTCTCTGAATTCCTGGCAGACAAGCCGCTAAAGCCGCCCCCTACGATGAAGGAACGAAAGAAGAAGAATCAGACACAAAATCCTGTATTGGTTAACCAAAAAGCAAGAGCATTGATTTCTGAAAAACAGTAACGAGCTAAACCACTCCTCCTGACCTGTGAAAGACCAAGCACCCCATCGAAAGGTCCGTTCTTTATCATATAATCTTCAATGTATGCTATACATTCTTCAAAGTTTCTGTGCTCACTGTAATCCTCATTGGATTGGAACCATTCGTAGTATGGAGGATCATATACTCCTTCAGCGTCAGATTTTTCTTCTGCAGGAAATGGAGCATCTGGGAAAACAAGATCCAATCTTTGAAGTATACTTTCTGGGAATCTTCCTATCTCCTTCTGGAAGATTGCACCGCTGTTTCTGAATCCATGGAGGCATAAAATTCTGGGTTTCTTCTCTTCTTCATTTGCCATTGTCGTTGTACATTTCTCAAGAATTGCGTAAGTCTTTAGATTTGGCATTATATGATTGTCTAATTTAATACCAGAAACACAAAGACCCATGCAAATTACTTGTCTGCATTATATTTAGTTTAAGTATCATAAATGTCTTGTTCATTTCTCGAGAAAAGAAGAAAAACTGAATCCAGAACATTATATTTAGTTTAAGTATCATAAATGTTTCGTTCATTTCTCAAGAAACGAAGAAAACCTGAATCTAGAACATTGAATAAGACAAGTAAAACTCGCATGCCTCATACACGAGATCATGTATCAATCCTGGACTTTTAGTTAAGCAAGCTTATTGATTAAAGCTAAACGAGGCTTAGATGGTTAGGATATATTAAAAAGAGAGAAAATATAAAATAATAATAATTAGAGACCATAATTAAAAAAGGACTTAAGAAAAATTATAATAAATGAATAATAATATAATTATACCGAAATTTATGAAAAAATGACTCTTGGTAAAAAATTTTAACTTATTAAAATACGAATAAAAGTTCTTATTTCGAGATGCCTTTTTCATTCTCATAAGTACATGTTTGAATGAATTTATATTGAAGAATTTTTTAAAAAAATTAATTAATTATTTGACTATCAATTAAAAAAAACATATTTTTTGGAAGAAGTTCAT
>JANSVA010000218.1:2527998-2538299 GCA_025504915.1 Erythroxylum reticulatum | reverse complement strand
TTTGAATTGGTATTGAGCTTTGTTTTAGCTATTTGTGGATTTTTATTAATAATACTTCTGTAAGCTTGTGATTTTGCAGCCACCTTTTACTTGTCCTGTTGATGACTGTTATGCCAGCTATAGAAGGAAGGACCACTTAACTCGCCATCTTATATAGCATGAAGGGAAAGTCTTCAGGTGTCCAACTGAGAGTTGCAATCTCGAATTTTCATTCGCTGATAATGTAAAGAGACATGTGAGGAACTCCATTATGCAGACTCCGCTTCTGTTAGTTAGGAGGAGTATGCTTGCCCAGAAGCAGGTTGTGCAGGTGTTCAGATATCCTTCTAAGCTGAAAAAAAATGAAGATTCACATGGCAAGTCATTTGTCCATACAATTCTATTATACTCTTTCTTGTTTTAGTATTTGTCTTTTTTGCAGGGACATTCATATAGATGGTTGCACAGTTGTGTGATGGAATAGTTATTCTTTTAGAAATAGTAGAATTTGTATTTCTTCTCTGTTCTGGTTTTTTGTGGACACTTTCAAGCATATGGAATTCTTGCAACTTCCCTGCTGATGTGATTCTGCTAATAATCATTTCATTGCAGTTAAATTGGATTCGGTAGAGACAATCTGCTTGGAACCAAGGTGTATGAAGCATTTTTCCAATGATAAATGTTTAAAGGCTCATGTCAAGTCCTGCCATCAGTGTATTACTTGGGAGGTTTGCGGGACTAAATAGCTAAAAAAGAACATCAAGAGGTTTGCGGGACTATATGTATAGATGATTTTAGGGTTTAGCTTTTGAGTGAACTATCTGCTAAGATTGATTGCTACAACTGTATGACGATATAGATAAATCGTATGAAAATAATGATGCTTTTTTTGACGTATGATTTTGAAGGTTTGAGTTGAATTTCAAAGCTTTGATTTTGAAGGTTGGAGTTGAATTTCAAAGCTTTCATATACCAAGCTTATGCAAATCTATACAACTTCTATGGAATAGCAAAGCATACATGGAATTATTATCCAATGCCTGTTTCAAAGATTCATTTTACAGAAATTACAACAAAGCATTTGAAAGATTTTTTTGTCTATATTCCAAACCTACCAATCAATCAATCAATCTAAATTCAACAACTTACCAACTAAAGAGATGATAATTCTTCATATAGTTCTATACAAAAAAGAGTGGATTGTAGGCTATAGAATAAAAGGCACTAATAGTTATTTAATTAAATAAATATTTTGCCCTAACTAATAATTTTAGGTTTTAAGAATAACTTCTATTAAAATATGATTATCAATTAAAAACAATATTATTACCCATTTTTAATTTAATTTGTGATTAAATATACCGAGAATTGTTATAAATTTAATATAAAAATTTTGTGTAAGTTGATAATGTATCAAAATATAAATTTCTAACTATGTAGTAAATTTCATGTTTATCTTTTTGTAATATTATTTAATAATTTAATAATTATTTTGTTACCAAAAGAAGTATAATTTTCGTAAATTATTATATATAAACAAATAGTAATTTAATAAAAATATTTTATAATATAATAATTTAAATAAAAATATATTATAATTTTATATATTTTTTGAATAATATTCACAAGTTAATTATATTACTCATTTTAAATTAAGAGATAAAATAATTTAGTATCATCGATCAAGATTATGAATTTATAACTCCATATGTATTTCAAGAAGTTGAAGTTAATCCTATACAAAAAGTCCCTTATAATTTTTTTTAAAATCATATTCTCATAAGATATTTTACACATAAACAGTTAATACTAAACAATTAATTTTACTAAATATCAAATAACAAACAACTAATATAATCAATAGATAACATCAGCTGATAGAACCAACTTTGAGCTTATTGCCACCTTATTCTTTTGCAAACTCAATAATTGAGTAGAAAGGAGTGGTCAAGCTAGTTCATGTTCACAGAATCTGGAACATAATACAGTTAGTATCTAAGAATTGCTTCAAGTGCGAGCTCTTTTTTTGAGAACCTGAGAAGAACCATCAATCAGGTCCTGATTTTACGTGACACTTGTACGGCTGAGATTACTCGAATAACTTAGATGCATATGTCCAAGTGAAGAAGACAACCACCATGGTCCACTCAACATCAAATTTATCAATTAGCCTATGCACATAAGTAGACGTACTGAACTGAAGGGTTTGCCACAAATCCATGCAAATGTCAGCAAAGATTGCAATCGGGACAAGCTACAATATTTTAATTAATTAAAATTATTAAATAATTTATATTTAACTTGGGATGAATTAAATTATAAAGTATGAATTTAACTCAAAATCTAATTTTTTTAACAAATTTAATCTTAACTTAACAAAATAATTTTAATGCATTAAAATTAGGATAGTACGAAAGAAAAGGAAACATGAGTCTTCTTCGAATCAAAACGGCGAAAACATATCAAACAGGACATGACACAATAAGATCTATTCAATGTGCCCTACTTGGGGCTCATATGGGGTTTTGATTAGATGAATGGAATCATTAATTAACTAAATAAAGCACAAAAATCAGTGAGATGGGGAAGAGTTAGAAATGCATGACGTTTCAATAGTTAGCGTAATTATAGGAATTTGATGACTATGAATTACTTGTATTTATTTCATTAATTCCATGTTTGTTTATTCTTTTAATAAGTTAAATCGTAAAAAAAAATTAATTTAATTTTTTCATATTAATATAAATTTTAAAGATAAAGCTAAAATATTATAATTTTCAATTTTTAACAAAAATAATCAGACATTAATCTGGATGATGTGACAAGCTATGTCAAATTAGTATTTGTATTACGTGGTTGATTCATATTATTTTTATGTCACATGTGAATTTTTTTATTTAATAAATTAAAAAAGTTGAAGAACTTCAATTTCAAATAATAATTAAGTAAAATAAGTTATTTTAAAATTTTTTATAAATAAAATAGGAAGAATATATGTGACAAAAATACTAATTTGATATGACTTTTCATGTTATGTATATTAACAAAAATTTAATGTCAAGTTATTTTTACTAAAATTTGAAAATTATAATATTTTTGTATCGCTTTTGGAAATTCAAGCCAATATTATAAAATTAAGTCAATTTTAAATTTTTTATAATTAATCATTTTTAACCACTAGAGTTTGGAGTTGATATAATAATAATAATAATAATAACAATAACAATAATAATAATAAAAGATCGTAAATTATGTGATGAAATTCAATGATTAAAAATCTCTAATTCAAGTGTAAAAATCTTAAATCTTTTAACTTTTTTGTTCAATTTTTAAATTTCTTGTTCGATTTACATTAATAACTCTTCTTCTTAAAAATTGATAAGTTTATTAATTAATAAATCAATTTTTGTAAATTAATAAGTTTTTATAAACTAAAGTAAATTAAATAATTTTCATTTAACGGTCTTTTTAAATTAAACTTCAAATTATTTGATAGATAAAGATAATTTATTTCAATCATTTGATAGACAATGATTGAAATAAATTATCTAACATATCTGCAGGATTTTCAGTAATAATCCAGAAAATTAAAATCACTGAGACACAAAGGTAATGACTGTGGTCAAATTTCAACATTATTTGGATTTGATCATTATCGTTAAAAATTGAAGATTGGCGTTGTAAAACGCATTTGAAGACACTACTAAAGGTGAGTTTTGTGAGAGATTTGAAGATATGAAATATGTCAAGGTGGATAATTGTTAACTTATGACATAGTAAATAATTACAAAGATGGGAGAGACCTCTTAAGTTATAAAAGGAAAACTCCTTCACCTATCTTAAGCATCCCAAAAATGTCTTTCATAAGGTAAAATTTATTTTGTCATTTTGTAGTATTTCACTTGGATTATTTTTATAAAATAGTGAAATATCAAGTTAATAGTGTTAAAGTAGGCATAATTGACTGAATTTCGTTAAATTCTGGTGTTCTTTATTTTAATGGCGATGTCAAGACCTTATTGAAAAAGAGTACCTTGAACTTCACTTTGTCACGTGCCAAAATGACCTGTATCATCAAAAATCTCTACCACAAATCTTGTATTTGTCACAATAATCCTTGTTAGAATAGACGAGGTAGAAGTTGTTGACGTAGTTGGAGCAATCGTATCTTTGATTTCTATCATCTCTGATACAATTTTTATTCAATAGCTGTCAATGCAGAATGTCAATAGTCCAAAGAAAAACCTTTTATGACGTGAAAGATAAGACCATATTGCAATCACAGAGCGTACTAAGAAAAAGCCTTAGTTCTGAGACCAATTGTTGGAAAACTCTAGGTTTATTTCTACCAATAATAACAAATTCACCTTTACCACTATTACATAGGAAATAAATTATGGACGATTATACTGAAAAATTATATCAGGTAAATTATCAGGAAAGATTGGAGGGTCACAAATGGTCGTACTTAAATTTCAATCTCCTAGATAAAATTTTCTTAGACATATAATTTAATAGCACAATAATTTATTACAACTATATCCAACAATAGTCATTAAATAGACAAATAAAGAACACCTGAATTTAACAAAGTTCAGCTAATTATGCCTATTTTCTTATATACTACTAAATATCTTAAATACTACTAAATTGATATTTCATAATTTTTGAAAATAATATAAGTGAAATATTAAAAAAAAGAGGGAAAAAATTTATCTTATGAAAAACAAATTTGGGATGCTTAAGATAATTAAAAGAGTCTTCCTTTTATAACTAAAGAAGACTTCCCCGTATTTGTAATTCTTCAATATGAAATTTTAAAATATTTCATGAGTCAACAAAGTTGACTTCTTATTTAATAAAATTATGTCTTCTAAACAACCAAACCGACCCCATGTTGAGCTGTGTAGTGACCGGGTCAAGAACCCACTCAACATGTGTCTTACAAGAAAGAACTTACTCAACATGTCTCGTACCAAAAATGAAAAACAATATATATAAATAAGGTCAATCAAACCTATATTTAATTTCAAAAGTGATGTATTTGGAGTTCGGCTGTTTCATTTAATATTTCCTTAATTTGTATTTTTTACGATAGAATTCATAATTCATAATTATTTTTAAATGTATATTGAATAAATTGTCTAATGTATTTAACAATTTACAAAATGTATTATAAATAATTTATTTGACAAGTGATCAAATCAAGTAAGAAATAAATGATGAGTTAAATCTAATTAATATTTGTAGGGTCAATATATCTCAAATTTTAATCTATTATTTTAATCATTAAAATAAAAATTAACTTCAATCATATCTCTAATTTGAAACCTTTAAACTAGTGAATATATGATCAATGTTTTAAAAATTTGATCAGATATTAAATCGATAATTTAAGAGATTTAGAATATAAAAGGTTCAATTAGTAATAGACCGTCATAAAATCATTTAAAGTTAATTTTAAAATATAATTAAAGGAAATTGTCTTCATTGAAGAATTTAAAGTTTAATTAAAAAAGACTATTAAATAAAATTTTATTTATTTATTTTCATTTGTAAAAATTGATTAATTTATAAAATCGACTAATTAATTAATAAACTGATTGATTTTTAATAGCAAGGATTATTAAAATAAATTAAATAATTAAAACTCGAATTAAAAGGCCAAGTATGTACCTTAAAATCAATCGAATTAGTTAACATTTTTAATTTTAATAAATTAAAATATTATTGATAAATTTTAATATATTAATTTATTAATTTTTCCATTTAAAAATTATTTTCCAAAGATTACACAATTTTTGGGTAGACAAGAGGATTTGGTTGAGTCATAGTTCATCCTATTTCGTCAGAACACTAGATAATGTAGAATTGCTAGTGGCATTTAGTGTTAATTATTTTAAACACAAGTTTATTAAAAGTATTTTGTAAAAATATTTTTACAAAATACTTTTAAATAAGCAAATTTTGTAAATTTTTTTAAAAAAATTAAAAATATAAATCAATTTTTTATAATTAATTTCGCAAGACAAAGCTTCCTCTTTTTGCGTATGGTCAATGAGACGATTCCCTGCCAGACATTTTCTGACTCTCATTGTTTCACCGCTCCTTTCTCTACTCTCTAAACCCTTCAGATCTTGCCACGTAAGATCTGTAATTGTGTGCTTAGACTCGAGTCAAATCTCTGGTTTGACCAATCCGAAAGCACTCTTAATTTTTTTTAAATTATTTTTAACAAAGTTGAAGTTCGATTCATGATTGTCAGAGCCCTTAGGATTTGCTTATATCTAAATGAGTTTGGATGATCAAATCAAAAATTAATTTGACCGGTTGATTCAAATATTATATAAAACAATGTTATTTTAAATATAAAAATATAATTAATTTAATTTTTAAAATTTAAAAATTCAAGATTATAATGACATGTTTTAAGAAATAAAATCAAAAATCACAATTTCCAAATAAAATTTAAATCCTAACCCGACCAATCCATTGTCAAATCTACATGATCTGTCTACCATACGTACAAGACCTGGCATGCAACTTGGCATACAAATGGAGAAATAGAAATGATGCACCATATTAGAAGACATAATTGATTGAAGCTCTTGTATAAGGAAGGTCCCCTAAGAACCCCAAGTTTTATGTTCGTCATTGATTAGTACAAACTACAAGCAAAAAGCACCTACTATTCATCATTCAGTATTATATCAGCAGCCTACCTTTTCTACAACTTAGGACAGTCACTGAAATCGAGAGAGACACAGATAGAGAAATGGCGTTAGAAACTGTGATATTCCAGCAAGAACCCTTTAGCTGTGGCTGTTGCAAGGATATCTACATATCCTCTGGCCTGGAAGAAGGCAAAGTTTACCAAGAAACTTTATCTGATACATGCGTTTGTTCTGCATTTTCAGTGGGAACTGTTGTGAAGGAAAGTGAGACCAACTCTTTCTCCCAAGAACGATCTACAGGAGGCGAGTTCTTCACGGGGGAAGTTCCTCCGGCCATCAGTCAAGGCCGGAGGAAACGAAGACGTAGCAAAAACGTCAAGAACATGGAGCAAATTGAGCACCAGAGAATGGTTCACATTACTGTGGAGCGAAACAGGAGAAAGCAAATGAGCGAGTATTTGACTGCTCTTCGTTCAATGATGCCTCCCTCTTACGTTCAGAGAGTACGTACGCCGTACCCTTTCACATATGTGTAACTGTTTGTTTCCTGGGAAAAAATTTTCCGTCTCATTGGGTTACTTGATGCAGGGAGACCAGGCATCGATCATAGGGGGTGCCATTAACTTTGTCAAGGATCTAGAGCGTCTCCTCCAATCCATGGAAATCTACAAGCGAGACAAAAAGCAAACAGATCGTACAAACACAAATAACCCAACTTCTCTTTTCTCTGAATTCTTCTTATCTGATCAGAGCAACTCATCATCGTCAACGGTTGAGAAGAAATCGTCAGCCATAGCAGATGTTGAGGTGACAATGGTGGAAAATCATGCAAACGTCAGAGTACGATCAAGAAGGCACCCAAAACAGCTCGTGAAGATGGTATCAGGGCTTCACTCACTTCGTCTCACTGTTCTTCACCTGAACGTCACAACTGCTCAGCATATGGTGCTCTATTCTTTCAGTGTCAAGGTCAGTAGGAAATCCAAAAAGCAAGAAAAAACTTATCACCTTCCCTGTTCTTCTTGTTGGTGACAATTATGAAACCTATATTTTGATAATTTGAGGCAGGTTGAAGATGCGTGTAAGCTGAGTTCAGTCAAAGAAGTAGCAGCTGCTGTTTATGCCATGGTAGGTAGGATCCAAGAGGAGTCCATTTCCGATTTAACTCGTTAGAATCTGTTCTTTTTAGTTACTTTCTCAATGTTGGTATGTTTCTTTCTGTGTTTTCTCCTAATTGTTACAGTTTCCTTCAACATTACTCAAAATTCTTATCATTCCTTATAATAATAATAATAATAATATAACAATAAGCAGAAATCTCATAAAGATACCGAGAAGAGGTCTAGTAGTATATAACTTTACCGTTTACTAATCAAGAGACATTTTTCAAATGACTGATATAAAAAAAATTAAATTCAAAATCTTTTGTTGTTTATATATTAAATAGAAAAAATTATCAGTTTAATAATGTAACAACAAAAAATATGAATAAATTTTTATTATTTTTAATTTTTTAAACTTCATATTTTGTAAATAACATATTATACCTTATTTTATTAAAAAAATTAATAATGTATATATTAAGTATTCTATTATAAATAAGTTGTTTTTGTTAATCAATTTCCCTAAACAAGGAAAGCTTATTATGGTATCCATGAAATAATTCACATTTACGGTATATCCTATGGTTGGGTCCATAAATCCTCTTAGGTTTTGGAAATGCTGAGGAAAAGGTCGACACCTTTGCAATGATCCACTCCAAAAATACCTCTTTCCTTCCATTGCTCTTACCCCATATGTTTTCCCAATTATTGGGGTACGAACATTTGCTTTATCCAAATCATGTCTTCTAAGTCAAGATATTTGTGAAATTACATAATCTCTCAATTTAAAGGTTACATGTTCTAATAATAGTAAGAGGATCCGATTCATTCCAATCTAGTTCGAAATAGCTTAATTCAATTTAATTTAAATTGACCATAGTTGGTTTAAAGTTAAAAATTAATTTGATGATTTTAAAGGTTTAAAACTAATTAATCAAATTAACATTATTAAAATTTGTTGTTTTAAAATTGTTTGAGTTTAACTTAAAAAATTAAATTAATTCAACCTATTGTTATTTTTAATTATAACTTACTTAAAATTTAAAAATATGATTAATGAATTACTAATCTGATTTTAAATTATTAAATTATAATATTAATTAGACTGACTTTATCACTTTATTTTAAAAATTTAACTTATAAAAATTTTATTTTAAATAGTTGAATTAGGAATTATTATGTATAGATGATAATTTATTCAAACGATTGAGTACAAATTTTGTTAATATAAAAAATAGTGAAATTATTGTACTAATTACTGTTGGAAAATAGTTTGCTAACAAAATTGGGTAGTCATTGAAAGATTGAAGTACTGCTCGGTTCAAAAAGTGAAGACATGTGCTGAAAATGGTCAGATTATAAGCGAGATTCGAATTTCCAGGAGAAGAACAAAAGTAGTACTGATTCATAAAAGCCATAAGCTTTGGAAGAAAAAGCTATAAAGTAGTTTATAAGGATGCAGGGGGCAGGACTGCCATTGACAGCAGCTTTGGAAGCTCCAAGCTTTCCAAGTTCTAATCAAAACCCACGTGGCTTGGATTTACGTGCCAGAAAAAAGTAAAGTACGTTTACTATTTATATCTTGTCTTTTTGTGACGAAGACTGAAAAAATAATATATGAAGAAAACTGGTTGGAAGTTGGAACGCTATTGTGTGTGTGTGTTTTTTATAAAAGAAAAAAAAAATTACAAGGAGAGATAAATTCTCGACAGATTTTCTAATAGAATACGGTGGTACCTTGTGAGTGTAGTGTGAAAATAGGTGACTTCAATGTTAGAGTGGACAGCCTAGATAGTAAGATAGTCGGCGCATTTGTTGTTCTCTCGGTAGATTTGTCGATGAACAATAGACCAATTCTTGATGAACAACTCTAGAATACTTGTAACTATAGGATTGAGAGACTGAGAGTGGGTGTTCGTCAAAGAAAGGAGCTGACGTACCATGAGCTAATCCACTTCCAACTTTATCCTGTGGAAGCCCATACGTCAGGCAAGCGAGAGGCCGGTAAAGATATCCCAAAGTTCTGCAGATAACGCCGTGCACTATCCGAGATTCTGAATGAAACCTTCAAGTCAGTTGCCGTCACTGTCACGAAGGAGGTCACATGCTGTAGTCGAGTGGTGGGCGTGATTGAAAGCACCATCTGTATTTAATTTAACCCACCCCAGAGGCGGTTTGCTCCAATCGATGAGCTGCTCCTGACAGAGTTGAAAATCTACAGTGGCCTAGTACTGCCACTAGGTAGATTTGGAAATCTAATCTGCAAAAGATAAAATAGGAAAAATAGGTGAGGATAGTCAAGTAAATTGATGATCGAAAAGAAAATTGTTCCTCCATGTCAAGAGAAACCAATATGTCGTGCTAAAAAGAAGCGTCCAGTCTTGGCCTAGGATTTTCCAGTGTTGCTATAGGTTGATGAGAATCCAGCCCTAGCAAGCAGTAAGGAGTATTTAGAAGCAGCGAAGATCGATTGGAAGATGCCCCACACTTGACGAGCTTTGTAACAATTCCTAACAGCAAGGATGAAGAACTCTTCTAGATGGCA
>JANSVA010000218.1:2496630-2510536 GCA_025504915.1 Erythroxylum reticulatum | reverse complement strand
CAAATTATACCCCAACTAAATTTTCAGCTCAAATAATTCACAATTCCCACTTATAAATCAAATTTACCCGGAAATGCAAATGAATGTATGCACAATCACATGAATGTGCAAAATAAATGTATATGTCACAATTAATTTATGCATGACGTGCTTTTTCCTAATTCCACAATACTTTCTCATAAATTACTATTCTAGCCTTAACATGGGTATCGAGACGTTACAGTGTGTCCCTTGGCCAAGAGTCATGATGTTTCACCAAGAGATATAACTCTTGGAAGAGTCATGACTCTTCAAAGGCACCTTTTGGTGGCCTATCAAGGGAATTTTGTAGTTCTTTTAAGAGAGTTTTTTTTTCTATGGTTGAATACTACACTTTTCTCTCCATCTTTAAGTCGAAAACACTCCCTTCTTTCAAGTCTTCGCGTGTTGAAGCACTCTCCCATAAAATAGTTGTTAAGCTTATTAAAACCATTGTGGGTGAACCATAAGGATTACTACTTTCACAAGTTAGCAATTCTTCTGACCTTAATATGTTGTGACGAGATTAGTCTACTCCATCCATTCCAACCACAACGAGTTGGAGAAGGAGAAGTCACAGTGGATCTCCACAAGGGAGGCAAAACATCAAGCATACAAGGAGTTATTCCGCTACATTTCAAGTTAGTATATCATCCTACCTTTGTAGTGACATGCGTAGGATCTTGTATACTTATGAAATCATGAGATTTCTTGTTTGAATTATGATCTGAAATCAACAAATGGTATCAGAGCTTTAGGATGAAAGCATGTTGAAATATTTCTAATTGAATGCTATATGCATTTCTTTTGTTATGTTTTAGAATTAAATAGTTATTTCTAATGCATGTTGCTTGATTAAGTCCTGTTGTAGTAGAAATGCACCTACATGTGATAATTACATCAACGTAGATGGCATGTAAGAATATTGTTGCTGAATTAAATAATGACCTCATTTGGCAACAAAAGGTTCAATTCATCTTAATTGAGCAAGATACCCTTGATGTGCTCTTCCAAATGGTCGAGCCACTAGCAGCGGGTGGAAACTCTAATGCCTATAAGGCATATAAGAAGAAAGATTTTGTGCCTAGTGTTACTCTTTTGAGTACCATGGTTGATGAACTCAAGGTGGATTTCTCTATACTTGAGTCGGCCAAAGCTATATAGGATTCGACCAAGACTAAGTATAGAGATGTTTCTTTAGAGAAACAAAGAGCTATAATTCTCAAGTTTAAGAATCATAGTAAGAGGGTTAACCACACCATGAGTGCCCACTTACGTAAGATGTCACGCATGATTCATCAACTCAAATATGTTAGTTATGTGCTCACTTACGAGCAACAAGTTCAAGCAATAATTCGTTCCTTGCCTGATAAGAAGTGACAATTGATGAAGGTCAATTTATGCCACAACTCTCAAATCAAGACATTTGATGACATTACAAGGCACCTTCTGCTAGAGGCAGACATGATGGCCATTAAGAACCATTCAAAGACATGTGTTGTTGGAACTTCCTTTCCCCACAAGAACAAGTTCAAAGGGAAGAAGAAAAGGAAGGATGGTCAAGACAATGGGAATGGTGCCACCTTGAAAATGTTCAAGAAGAAGCGCAACAAAGCCAAGTTGAAGTGCTTCAATTGTGGCAGTAAGGAACACTTTGCAAATGAGTGCAAAGCACCTCCTAATGTTTACGATCCCTTTTCTATGTCATTTGTGCATGTTGTGTCATGCACGTTCTTAACTAAATCTGATTATTTGTAGATTATAGATTCGGGAGCAACATACCATATAGCTAAAGAAAAGTTTGGTTTATGACCTTTAAGAAGTTGCCAAAGGGAGCAAAGCATGTTTCTATAGGAAACAATGTAAGCCTTGAAGTATAAGGGATAGGAACTTGTAGAGTTCCTCTGAACAATGGACATTTGTTGTTAATTGATGTTCTATATATACCTAAAATTTGTAGAAACTTAGTTTCTGTATTTTCCTTATTAAAGTTCGGATATTGCTTCAATTTTTTAATAAATCTGTAAATATTATTAAAGATAATGTAGTCGTGTGTTCTTGTTTAGTAAATAACAGGTTATTTGAATTGAACACAAGTGTTGCTACTTCTAGTTGCTATGTAATTAATGTTACTACTGAGATGAATTGACATGAGCGTTTGGGACAAATTGGACAAGAAAGGATGACTAAGTTGGCCACATGTGGCTTACTTAGATCATTGTCCAAGGTCTCTTTACCAAGTTGCCAATCATGTCTTGTTGGCAAAGTTATAAGAAAGTCTTTTGGCAAGGCAACTAGAAGTCAAAAAGCTTTACAATTAGTTTACTCCGATCTTTGTGAACCAATGAGAACTGTATCTAGACTTCGGTTTAGATACTTTATCACATTCATTGACGATTGTACTCGAGTTACCCATGCGTTCTTACTAAAGCACAAATGTGAAGCATTAAGGTGCTTTGAAACATACTTACACTTAGTAGAGAATCAATTGGGTAAGAAGATCAAGTCATTGAAGACTGATCATGGTGGCAAGTACATTTCAAATGATTTTAAGGCATTTTGTGACCAAAAGGGCATTATGAGGCAACTTACACTTCCTGGGACTCCACAACAAAATGGAGTAGCCAAATGGAAGACTAAGACTCTTATGGATATGGTGCGATCCATGATGGCTAAGGCCAACTTGGATATTGCCTATTGGGGAAATTCATTGCTTAGTGCAACACATATTTTGAATGGAGTGCCCTCTAAGTCTGTTGATTCTACGCCATATGAGTTATAGTCGAAGAAAACCCTAACTTAAGTTATCTTCGTCCTTAGTGATGTGTAGCTTATGCACATGCTATAGATCACCCTCTTGGAAAATTAGGTCCTAAAGGGAGGAAATGTGCCTTCCTTAGTTATTTTGAGCATTCTAAAGGGTATATGTTCCTAGACGTAAGTCACAAGATTGGAAATGTCTTTGAATCAAGAAATGCCAACTTTATTAAGGATGAGTTTCCTAAAGTTAGTGAATGTTTTGATATAGATGCATTGGTTGAGACCTTTATGCAAGGTCAGTCTAGTGCTTTGGAAGCACCATTAACTATACCTTCCGTGATGGAAGTTCCTCAATAAGAGGTTGTTCAAGTGCCTCCTGCATCCCTACTTGTCAACGAACAACAACAAAAAGTTCTCGACGAACAAGTTCAAGAGGGAGTTGAGGGAGTTCAAGAGCCACATGATCAAGCTATCAGGTAAGATTATGATGAGCCTCCTCCCATGCCTAATTTGAGATGTTCAAATAGGCAATTTGGAACACCAAAAGAATGATGGATTTTGGAGGGCAGTGAGGCAAACTTGGTGTCATCCGAGATTGATGAATCAAGTAATGTGTAAGAAGCCCTTGAAGGTGTTCACAAAGAGAAGTGGCTAATGGCAATGCAAGATGAGATGAATTCGATGCATCTCAACAAGGTCTGGGACTTAGCTGAATTACCTCCTGGCCGAAGGGCTATTGGAAACAAGTGGGTTCTCAAGATAAAATTAAATTTTGATGGTACTATTAAAAAGTATAAGGCTCAATTGGTAGCCAAGGGATTCACACAGAAAGAGGGTATAGATTTTAAAGATACCTTCTCTCTTGTTGTGAAATTCAATTCCATCATATCATTACTTGCTATTGTGAATTATTTGGACTTGGAATTACCTCAAATGGATGTAAAGACTGCCTTTCTCAATGGTGATTTGAGAAAAGAGATTTACATCCAAAAACTTTAGGGGTTTGATGAAAAGGGTCAAGAACACAAAATATGTAGACTTAAGAAGTCTATATATTGTCTTAAGCAAGCTTCAAGATCGTGGTACTTGAAGTTTCATGATGCAATCACAAACTTTGGTTTTGTGATGATGCATGGAGACCATTGTGTTTATATGTACACTTATGGGTCTAAATTTGCCATTATGACTCTATATGTAGATGACATATTGATAGTAAGTAATGAGTTGAGTTTACTGAAAGCCATGAAAAGATGGTTGTCTTCTACCTTTGATATGAAGGATATGGGAGAAGCTACCTATATCATTGGTGTTAAGATCCTAAGAGATAGGAAAGCTAAGAAGTTGGCCTTGTCTCAAGAACCTTATATTGATAAGATTGTTGCAAGGTTCAACTTGACAAACTTAAAACCAATGATTACACCACTTGCATATGGTTGCAAGCTTAGGCAAGAGTTGTGTCCTCGTAGTACTCAAGAAAAGGAGGAAATAAAAAACATCTCATACCTAAGTGCCATTGAAAGTCTGATGTATGTCATGTTGTATACATGGACTGACATTAGCCAAACTGTAGGTCTACTGGCAAGATATTCTTCTAACCCTGGAATCGAGCTTGGGAAGTATATGAAAAGGGTCCTTAGGTATCTCAAGGGTACAAAGGACTATTGGCTATGCCACTAAGGAGAGAATCTTGGTTTGTATGGCTACACTGATGCTGATTGGGGTGGTGATCGTGATTTGTGCAAATCTACATGTTAAGTATAATTTTGTTAGAGATGCAATAGAAGAGGGAGAAATTAAGTTATAGTACATATCTACAGACCTAATGGTGGCTGACCCTATGACTAAGCCATTGCCACCATTTCATTTTGCTAAACATGTAAGGGCAATGGGGTCTTTGTAGATTATGAAATGTTGATATACTTTTCTCCTTCTTGTGTCACACATGTAAGATGTTTGATAAATGAAAAGTTGTTTAATATTTATTGGTGCATTTCAGTTTGAAACTGTAATGAAAAATGTACGTGTCAATCATAAGCTGAGGTTGATTTTCTCACACAAGCCATCCGCCCTTGTGTCTTTGCGTAAGATCAAGGATGAGACCGCTAAAGTCTTAAATGTATATTATCACTTAAAAGGGATATGTGACTTGTATGTCATACATTTAAGTGGGAGTTATGAACCAACACATGACAACTTTAGTCTTGTGGTTGTCTTAATTATAAATGCATCAAGATAAGGTGATCAAGGTCTTCAAGTTTGTATGTCCACTCATACATATCATCCTATGATTTCATTCTCAAGAGTGAGAATAAAGAGTATTTTATGGTTATTTGACATGTCCTCCTATTATTGAGAATAATAGGAGTTACACGTCTAAATGTTTTAAGGGGGAGAATTGACACAGCCCTCTAAATAGGAGTGCAGTGGTAAAATATTTAAAGATGTGTTTAGGGAACATCAAAGAGATGTGTTTCAAATGTTCCATAGTTAACCATGAAATCGACCAACCGAAGAAAATAAGCAAGTTGTCTCTTGTCTTGCTTATTTGTGAGATTCTTCATTCAAACCCCTTAGTGACTATGACTTGCTATTAGGAAACTGAGGATTATTATGGTCTTTTTAATTAGTTGTTGAAGGTCTCAGGAGAAATGGGACTAAAGTATTCTCCTTTTAGATGATCATGTTTTCTTAAATTTTCTAGTAGTTTGAAGCTAAAAGAAAGACATGAATGCATAAGTATAATTGCATGAGTTGCATAACTATGATAACATATGTTGCACACTATAAATGATACACAATCACATTATTCAATCTTGGCTCCACATATTGTTTTGTACAATAGGAAAGGTTTAGTGTTATGTGAGAAAGAAACCAAGTGCACTTGATTTTAGTACATTCATGAGTTTTATGAGTTAAAACTCAAAAAGTAGACTGAATGTAATTAAACATGTGTATCAAAATGTCTTGGGGCTTGAGAGACATAACTTGATTTGTTTAAGTAAGTTTGATTTATTCAAACATGACGAGAGCGACAATCTTTCATTGTGGGTCTAACAACCACAATGTAAAGAGATTTTGTTTACATGCTTAAGGTCGCACCCACAACTCAAAATTATATGCTTTAACTATTATTTGTTTTCGGCTTTGTATGTTCACTTGTTGAGTATGTTCTGTTTGAGTGGGAGCATTTTTTTAAATATATCTTTATGCAATTGGGAGCTTGTTGGAATTTTATGCATAAGTGTTACAAATTCCATTTGACGCACTAAGATATATTTGAAAGTGCTTAGGTTTTATGTAAGGAGCTAACCCTCTACTCAAGGGAGCTCAATGAAGCTCATGTAAGCTAAAAGTGGCTTGACATGACTTTACCTTAGCTCAAGTGTTTAAAGCTAGCTTAAGGTGAGCTTATGGGAGTTCATTAAAACTAGTTAATAGCTAGAAAGTTAGGGATAAACTCAATTGAGATTACCCCAGCTCATCTTTGATTCTTGGGAATTGAAGTTCGCTATAAATGTGTTCACACTAGTTAAGCTAGAAAAGCTAATTAAAGAGCACGAGTTGGAGTTGAAACCTAAAGCTTAATGAGAAAATTGGTGGTACTAGATGAAGGAATCTAGCATGTTTAAGTGCACAATGGACACTAAGGTGTACCATGAGTTGTAGCACGCCATAATGCATCTTCCCATATATGCATTTAGAGTGCAAGTTCATTGTCTCCACATGGATACATGAATTTGGCCAAAAACGGATGAATTCGGTCAATGAAGAAGATTCATCATGTACCTTGCCTTAGAATGAACATACATGACACCCTTTCATCAAGATATGTGTACTTTGGATTAAATGATGTATTGTTGTGGTTAATGGTTGTGACCTTTCAGTTAAAAGGGGTTTATGTACAAGAATAAATAGTCATGAGTGTACCATCATAACTTTAAGTTAAGATACATATCTCTTTGCCAAAAGATGTGTCCATTGGCCAAGAGTCATGATATTTCACCAAGAGACATATCTCTTGGAAAAGTATCTCTTAGAAAAGTCATGATGTTTCACCAAGAGATATAACTCTTGGAAGAGTCATGACTCTTCAAAGCCACCTTTTGGTGGCCTATAAAAGGGAATTTTATAGTTCCTTTGAGATAATTTTTTTCTTTGGCTGAATACTGCACTCTTCTCTCCATCTTTAAGTTGAAAACACTCCCTTCTTTCATATGAGATCCCACATCGGTTGGAGAGGGAAACGAAGTATGTCTTATAAGAGTACGGATACCTCTTCCTTACAAACGTGTGTTCCATGACCTAATGCACCAAATCCTATCAGAACTCCGAGGTTAAATGTGCTTGAGTGAGAGTAGTTCTAGGATGGGTGACCTCCTGGGAAGACCTCGGGAAAAGTAAAACCGTGAGGGCTTGGCTAGGCCAAGGCCCAAAGCGGACAATATCTGTGAGCGGGTGATCTAGGCTGTTACAGGTGGTATTAGAGCCATTACCCGAATCATTGTGCCAGCTAGGCTGGACCCTAAAAGAGGGCTGAGCCCTAAGGGAGGTGGAGAGTGTGAGATCCCACATTGGTTGGAGAGGAGAATAACGTATGCCTTATAAAAGTATGGATACCTCTCCCTTACAAACGAATTTTCTATGGCCTAATGCACCAGATCTCATCAGAACTCTGAGGTTAAATGTGATTGGGCGAGAGTAGTTCCAGGATGGGTGACCTCCTAGGAAGGCCTGGGGAAAAGCAATATTGTGAGGGCTTAGCTAGGTTAAGGCCCAAAGCGGACAATATCTATGAGCAAATGATATAGGTTATTACATTTCAAGTCTTTATGCGTTGAAGTACTCTCCCATAAAATAGTTGTTAAGCTTATTAAGAACATTATGGGTGAATCATAAGGATTGCTACTTTCACAAGTTAGCAACTCTTCTAGCCTTAGTGCATTGTGCCGAGATCGGTCTACTCCATCCATTCCAATCACGACGAGTTGGAGAAGAAGGTGAAGCTATAGTGGATCTCCACAAGGGAGGCAAACCATCAAACATATAAAGAGTTATTCCACTTCGTTTCAAGTTAGTATATCATCTTACCCTTGTAATGACATGCGTAGGATCTTGTATGCTTATAAAATCATGAGATTTCTTGTTTGAGTTATAATCTAAAATCAATAACCTCAACAAGAAATACACAAATGTTTGAGCTAATGAATTGAATCTTGGACCGAGGGATGCTCACGGGCTCAAAACTCTCGTGATATCAATTTGTACCTTCTCTTTTAATTTTTTTGGCATTTCTTGATAATTAAATATATATAAAAAGAAGGGAATACAAAACTTTTTATTATGTAAATAAATAAATGTACTTTTTGTCACGCGACATAATGATAATTGATCAGTAGTGTCGTTTTCTTTGGGAGTATTTAAGTTGAAGTGAAATAGTTATTAAGAACTAATTAATCCACGCTTAATTAAGCACGTGACGATATACAATGATTGTTCCCATGGTTTAAACTCAAAAGAAAGCCCACCATTACTTATGGAACTATAGAACCCAAGAGAGGGATGATCATAACAAAATATTATCGTTTAAATTATTATTTAAACAATATTATTTTAATATAATTGATATGATTTAATAGGCAACGATCATAATAAAATTTTCTCTTTTATATATAATTTTATTGTAGTTCAAAATTTAGTTAAAATCAAATTATTATTTAAACAATATCATTTTGATATAATTGGTAACCAGAATAATTGAAATATAGAATTTGAGGAGGTTTAATAATATGCAGTCTTACATTACTTAATAGAGTGACTGTTTCCAATAAACATTTTGATATAATTGATATGAATTAATAATTTGGTGTCATTTATATAATAGGGTCAAATAAGATTATATTTAGAGATGACAATGGCCAGTCCGGGCTCAGGCGCAATCATTGCCTGATCTGGTCTGGTCCAATCCATGATTTAAGTTGTCCAAGCTTGATTCGGCTCAAATTTATTTTAAAAAACAAAACACTTTGTTTTACGGCAAAAAAAAATCATTTTGGATGATGGGTCTCAAGAACTTGAACTAATATATTTCAGAATAAAGAAATCTTTTTGACAAACTTTATATAGTGCTCTTGTGATATCAAATTCATATTCACACAGCACCATTTGTATGTTACGTTAACTTCATTTTTTAAAAAATAGTTAGTTTGTGTTTATGTTAATTAACATTATCTCTAAGGGCAATGGGCCGCGCCTAGCTTAAACAATCAAGTTCAAAGAACTTGACATGATTGGACTCAAACTTGACCCATTGACTTCAAATCAAACTGAAGTAGAATCGAGATTAATTGTCACTCTAATCATCTCTTTCTTATACCGGACTTGCTTTTTTTTTTAATATTACTTACCATGTGAAATAGTACTATAGTAGAAATTATTATTTTCATTTTTAAATCATTAAAATTTCACCTCTAATGAGCTAAATTATAAGAATGTATGACTTATATTTAGATAGTCAAATATCTCATAAAATATCTAAAACCGTTAAAATTATCTTTAAAAATAAGTTAATCATATTGAGCTTATTATTAAATTTTAATTTATCAATTTATTAAATAATTTATTTAAAATACATATTTTAGGAGTTATTATATGCATTCAATAATTTATTTAATATACACTTAAAAGAATAATCCCTACTAATTTCAAAAAATATGAAAGAAAACAAATTTTAGATTTTCTATGTAAAAGATTGTAATTTCTTACCTTCTTTTAAATGAATGATTTTATATAAACAATTAAAAATTCTAATCAGTTTAACCATAAAAACCTTAAATTAGCTAAATTTTAATTTAGTTTTCAAATTTTCGGTTCAATTTATGCTAACAAATATTTTTGTTAAAAACTGATTAATTTCTTAATAATTAGTCAATTTTCATAAATTAACAAGTACTTACAAATTAAAATAAATCAATTAATTTTATTTAATAATTTTATTTTTTAATTAAATTTCAAATTTTTCGATAAATAGGGATAGTCTTTTTCAAGTATATTTCAAAATTTTCAATTTTTATTGATGTTTAGCCAATTTTCTGATAATTTAATGCCAATTAATTCTTTTAAATTTTAAACTTCTTTTATTATCAATTTATTTTTAAAATTTTAAAATATCACTTTACTCCTAACACAAAGGTTAATTCAGTCACGAGTTAAACAGGTTATTTTATGTTCCTTCATTTACTTAGATCAACTTGTTAGGAGAAAGAAAAGAGAATAATGACAAACAAAAAACATAAAGTCTTACGAAAAAAGATTCACAGTTTCCCCACACTTCTCAGATTTAGCTTTTCAGAGCACTCACAAATTAAGAAGTCAAAAGCTAACAAAAGAAGAGCTGCCTACCATTAAGGTCTCTACAACTGTAAAACAATACCACAAACCAAACCAAACCAAAATCTTGTTTATTGCTTTTAACATTTTTACTTTCTTCTCTAGTTTTGCACTCTTGCCATGTTTCACACATAGACTCCCATAGGACTCTACTCCATACTCATTAAAAGTCAGTTTCAATCATGAAATTGTTGTAATCTCCTTAAAATAGACTGAAATCAGTATTTTTTAATATGTTATAAGCCTCTTTAAAAGCTAAAAATTCATACTTTTTTTAATTTTTGGCAATCTAGATGGTCCATTAAGATCAAGACTCATGAATTAACTATAAAGAGTTTGAAAATGGGTGTTGGGACTTGTTTTTGAATCCTCTTTTAAAGCTATCTTGCTCAAACTATGGCAAGTGGATAGGCCTGTCTCATTAAAACCTCCCATGTGGTCACTCTCTATATCATTAACTTCACCGACCAATTTCTGATCACGTTTAGTGTTTGGTGGAATGTCTTTGATTGCTGCCATGGAGTATTTGAAACTCTTATGAATGAGATTGGAAACTGTAAACAGTTTCTGCTTCCCCAACTTTTATGTCTGTATTTAGAATAGCAGCTCAAGCAAAAACCATGACAGGAACCTAAATTTGTGTCCTTGTTAGTATCCCACTAGTCTACTCTTTTTTTTCCCCCATAGATTCAAGGTTTTCCTAACTACCTTGTGTTCCAAATCCTGAGGTTGATTTATTACAAATTAATTACATATTTTAATATGTATATGTATATTTTACACACACACATATATATGTATATCTATATTTATATTTTTTATTTAGATTTATCGGAAATAACTTCTCTATCAGTTAAGGGCAACGATGCGTATTACTGAACTTTCACAAATGTTGCATATGAGACAGGAATTTTACTGAATTGTTATTGTTGTAAGTTAAAACCTTGGCCACTTTCTTATGAAGAAAAATATGGGAATTGATCTTCCATTTTCGTCATGCCTAAAGTTTGGCTATACACTGAAACTGACTGGAAGGTATTTGGTGTTGGAGCAAGATAAGTGGTCATAAGTAGGAATGATACATTAGTCAGAGAGTGCACTCCTTAATATAGTTGAAACAAGTGTTCCTTTTTCTTTTAAGCTTTGCTCATGTTTTTCATGCCAGAAAAGGGAAAGTTCCAGTTAGCAGTAGGCATTGAATAGTGACTACCACCTTAATCTGAACTCCAGTTATATCTGTATCTGCTGCAATTGTAGTTGTAACTTACAATTAAGGACATAAAACGTGATGATTCAACCTTTTTACGATTGCTTTTCTTTGTATAATGAGTGAAATCGTCTAAATATACAAATCACGTACTGACAAATTTTTGAAGTTTTGCTCATAATGATCAGCAGACACCAATCAATATGCCCCATACAATCGCTGAAGTCTTACTGATCTTTCCCATACCAATTTGTTGTCCCTGAGCTTTTTCTTCTGTCAAATTCTCATTTCATAATAAGATTGAACCACTAGATCTGTGACATGTATCACAGATGCTTAATCATCTCCTATATTGTTATTCTATGCGAACTTGTCTGCTCCCAAAGAGAGACAGTTGTGTTTCTGTGCAACTGTTTTAATGAAATAGCTTCTCTTTATATATATATATATATTGATGAACCCATTACTTTGAAAAAATTATCAACTAATTGCAATAATTTATAAATTATATAATTTCTTACTTTTAATCAACCATAATCATCAAATTTTTGTCAAATTTTAATTAAATTTTAGTTGTTCTAATCATAATTTTAACCTTCAAAAGTTAACTTCACCATTTAAACTATTCGGCTAAAACAACTTATCAAAACCTGAAAGGATTTGGAAATAAATATGTAACATAATCCAGGTTTTGTATACTCATACATACATATAAACCTTAAAAAAAAAACAAAACGTCATGTCAGCATAAACAAGGCAATTCATTCATGTTTCTTACAAGTGGCTCAAGTAGATCTAGCCAACTTGCTAAAAATTTTTAAGCACTCAAATCTTGACTTTGAATTCCGCTAATATCGCTTAATGCTAGGTCATCAATTAACTAGCAAAATACTTCTTTGTAGCTCGTTATTGAACCTAGTAAATCGTGCTAATCGGCAGAGAATTTTGAAAAGCTTGCATCTTTCACCAGGATTTGAAACTGAACATGTGCCTGAACCTGTTCCTGTCATTGAGCTTTGAGAGAAAACCTGTACCTGCATGCAATATACCTGTCAAGTAAGGGCCCTTACGAGCTATCCACAGAGAAAAGTTTCAAGCTGACAACTTTCTAATGCCATGGGAGAGACTAAGATTGTCCTGAATTTGTAGTGGGAACTTGGGAAAATCCCTCGTGCTAACAACTCATCAGTTTGCCTTTATGCAAGTTAGTGTTGAAACTTGAGAACCCAAGAATTGGATTCACACTTGTTGCTGTCTACTTAAACAAAAGAAAATGTTAATGCATGGGTCCGGAAGATCTACGTGAAATGGAAAACCAATAATGGAGCTGGTGGGGTCTGAAATTTTGATGACTATGTTACAGCTGCGATCCTGCTTTTGTGTCTGCTTATCACAACTTGGAGTCGTTCTGCTTCTCTTGCATAGTTCATAATTCAAATCTGTCCACACAAGCTTCGGCCATTTAGATTGATTACAGTTTGCTCAAACGTACATTTCTTTCACACTACAGAGATTTAGACATAGGGTGGGTCTAGACTTGTTTATTACGGTTCATCTGATCTGAGCTCCATGATCAAAGGTGAAAGTCGAAATTTTTTTTCTTGTAGTTTAAAAAATCTCTTAATTTTCAAAATTCTTGAAAAAGTTATTCTACTTTTTAATTTTTTAAAAAATATTCTCGTAAAGTTTGCTCAAAAATATCGATAGAACATATATAATATGATCATTAGACGTAAACTAATCACATGTTGTTTACAAAATGATTCAAATTAGCTCTTAAAGTTGAATAAAATTAATTAAATTCGATTAATTTATTAATTTAATTCAAATTTAATTAATTTGATACAAATTTAAGAGATGAATTAGGTTATAAATATTAGTAACATGTGACAATCAATGGAATAAAATAGATAGAATCTTAATAAAAATCAATTAAATAGTTTAATCAAATTTCTCCTGAAGTCTAGGAATTAATTACACCTTTCAAGTATTTATTAATTCTAAGAACTAATCCATTTGAGTTTTATATTAAAAACTTTAACTTGCCGTGGACTTTTTTAACACCAGTGAGCTACAGGAAACCCGAATACAGCTGAAGCTTTCTATCATGGTATTGGTAAACATTGCCATGATTTGGTTGGATTCATGCGATCTATAAACCGCGATGAAGAGAGAACTTTTCAGAGCAACAAAGAATGTACTAATCAGGTCGGGAAGAGAGACAGGAGGAAGCAAATCATGCATGTTAGGCTTGTTGTCAGCCTAGTCAGTAAGGGCCTAGACAACCACACAAAAGGAAAAATAAGGGGATGCTTGTTTTGTGCAAAGTTATGAATACCGTACAGGACTTGGTATTAGACTGGGTGCTGGAACGGAATTGTATCGGTACCGGTCGATATCAGGTACCGTTTCGGGTAATTTTTTAAATTTATAAAATAGTCCTTGAAATTTTTAAAAATTGCAAAATAGTTCATATTAGTATATTGTACAGTTGTACTGTATACTTTACTATTTTACTGCTTAAATCAACCATGC